>JAUEKX010032188.1:11543-23879 GCA_031834005.1 Dendronotus venustus
GCTAAATGTTTTGACAAAAACTTTCATGAAAGTCAAAAAAGCACTTTTGTAAATAGCAACAATTTTCATTTTTTACTTTTTTATTATCAAGCAGAAGTTTACAAAAACTACTAAAACAATACAAGCGAGGCATAAAGTCTCATCATGAAAAAGAAATTGTCCTCCTTTGGAGAAGTTGTACTTTTTTTCCCTGTATATCTTTTGTTTCGGATTTATTTGTTGGAAAAATAAACTTTCGCAGAAATAAGCAAAGATTTGCGAAATTTTATGCCTCTAAACAATTCGGTTCAAGCCACCGCTTAAGTTTTTTAAGTATAAAAATAGTAAATCAGCTTACAAGTGTCTTTTCTTTTGATTGATTAGCACAAAATGGACCATGTCAACCAAATCCATGTTTACAAGGAGGAATGTGCATTGTAAATGGAGGTTCTTATGACTGTCATTGTCAAGATCGCTACACTGGACCCAATTGTGAAGGTTTGTTCTTTCTGGTATCTATATGTACTATGTTTTTATAAGAATGTGTATTTTTGATCCAACCTCTTATTCTTATAAAATTTAATTAAAATCAAAAATGGTACATGCAATCTTAGGTTGAGAATGTTTTTACAATATTTTTATCACAACCTCAAAATCCAGTCTGATATTCTTGTAAAATTCTTATAAAAAATGTTTGTATTTTTCCGAAGAAAACACTTTTTTTATGAATATCGATTTGATTTAAGTTGACTAATTAATTATTCTCTAGTTGACAAATGTGAAAAATGTGATAAGAACGCGGAATGCATCAAAGGGCAATGTAAATGTGCACCAGGATATGTTGGTAATGGTTATACATGTGATAGAGGTATGTTCAATGTACATAATGATAATTAAAATATTCGATTAGGTTATATATTATGTTTTAATAGAAATGTATCTTTAATGATTTGGTGTAATTGGAACATCAATATTGTTGATTGGGGAAAAATCGATGTTTGTAGTCATAAATCATCTGTTTATCTCAAATATTACGAGCAAAATTGTAGACATATTTCTACTAAAATCCATTAGGTTTAATATTTGGCTTAATACTTTAGGGTATATTTTTGTGTTTTAGAAATGTGTGAAGCAACATGTGTGGAATGGTCAACATGTATCGATGGACAATGTGTTTGTAACCCTGGTTATACTTCTGTTTCCAATAAATGCGTTCGTAAGTACTTCTAACGTATATTAAGTTATGAATTTTTAAGAAAGTGTGTTGCATGGATGGATTATTGAAACTTCTCATGAAATTCTCATCATTAATTCATGCTTTCAACATTTTTCTCTGTAGGAAGGTAAATTTCACCTGCACACTTACACATGCATGCAATAACAAAACAAAAGTGATTTATGTTCCTTGCTTCGTTTACTTTATCAGCGAAACCAGTCACCAACGAAGAACTGGATTTATTTGAGAAGGAAAAGCAAACAAGTGTTGGAACACATGTTACACCTATACCACCACACCTAGGACCATTACGACCAAAAGGGCCAGATGGTATATTGCCACACTTATTAACAACCCTTGTACCTCCAGTTGTGGATCCAATATTTTCGACAACTACAAGAAGACCTTTCATAGAAACAACAGTTACCAAACCAGAACCAGAACCAATACCTGTGGATAAAGATAAAGGACCACCAGGAGAATCGGTAATAGAAGAAGGAGGAGGATCACCACCTGGTTCTAAAGAACCTGTAGTGCCAGGGGAGGGACCACCCGGCATAAAAGACAAAGGACCACCCGGATCGAAGCGAGGAATCCGGAACGAATGGGGACGTCCATTGATTTTATTTGACGAACAAGATGAAGAAGATAGCGAATATGCTGATCATGGCATGAAGAATTTTCATCACGGACGAAGAACACACAAAAAGAACGATATAAAGTCTTTTTCTTAATCATGTGAAAGCGATCCAAAGAGTTTTTTTCCATAAAAATTCATATCGTCTAGTCTAGCTGGATATTTATTGACCAAAGAACCATAATGCTAGCTAAAAGAAAATGCTACTTTATTTTTGTATATGTTATTGTTAGGTTAACTGTTAATAGCTTTAAATAATTATTTTTGATGTATCAGATTGGTAAACATAACGTTTCTCTATAATATAGTTCTTTATCGATTTTCAAGCTAATAAAGAATATTCTGTTCAATCCTCAACAGCAGGTTCCTTGGCCATATCATAAATGTGGAAAAAATATACCAAACTAATGTTCAAGTTTAAACTGCTTTAATAAGACCATAAAATGAATATCTTGTTAATAATGTTTACTTTATCAGCCAAAACTCAAAACGTTCGAAAATTCCTAACTAAGGGTTATAGAGGTGTACACAATGTTTTAAATAATTTTTCGCCCTCAGATGTTTGTTGGAAGTTAATTAAATTTTTCCTAATCTGTGATGTCTCGTTGTCATTGAATAAATGTGTGTCTGAATCTCGTAGAGGAGTTGAAAATCAGGTTGAATATTAAAGGAGTTCGAAAAAGCGAGATCATATGAAATATAAAAGCAAAGAGGAAATAATCTACTCTGAATATCGGAAAATATTCCGATTCGGAAAGTGGAAAGTGGAAAGATGGAATAACGAAGTATACTACTGCAGATTTGTTTTTGTTTCTTTGAAAGGTGCGATTTGAAAGGTGAATTTTTGCTATTGTTGAAAAAGAATTGAAGCATATCAAACAAAAAAAGAATTGCTCAAGATGAGTAAAAAGATTTCAAACAGATTCTGATTATATACAACATGTAGAAAGAAAAAGAAAAAAAACCAAAATCAATCAACAGTTGAAACAAAAAAAAGAAATAACAATTTTGTTTAGACGAATGCTAAAAGGAAGATAAACGAGATGCCCAAGATAAATTATTTCTGAAGACTTCGCACATCCATTTATACATTGCTCCAGTAAGGTCCATACATCACCTGAAGGATAATGCTGCATAATCACTCTCCGTGTATTTAAATAATTAGTTTTATGAAGGTTTTAAGCGCAAACCTCTCGAATTTGAAGGGGATTTCTTTTCTTGTTTCTTGGTTTTTCAAATATTTTCAATTACATTTTATTTTTAGAAATCCTTAGATAAAACCATGCAAGTAATTTTTATCTACTTTGTAACAACTTTGGTTGGTTTGGTTTCCACTGGTATTCTTCTACCAACGCGTTCGGAGAAAGATAGCGAATGCTCTCAGTCTGATGAAGCAATTATAAAAAAGTTGTTCCGCTTGTTCAAAGAGGTAAGATCTATTTTCTTTCTTTTCTCCGTGTTTTTCCCTTTTTTTTTCAAAAATTAGCAGCGTCAATTTCAAAGTCAAGTTTATTAACCAATGAACCAATTTTTGTAAGCCTCTTTTGTGTCTGTATAATTGTTAAATCCAATATAACAAGAATATCAATTGGTCGGTCTAAAAGTCTAATTTAATCACCACCAGCCTTTCTTCTCTAAATAGACGAATAAAAAAAAGTATTTTCTCACAAACAATGTAAGGAAATTTTGATTTTTTGTTTCAAAATAAGAATTTCTATCTCGGTTAATTTTTTTTTTTAAGATTCAAAAAGAATACTATACAATGCAGCCATACTTGATATCAACCAATCTCGAACATGATTCGTATTACGTTAAAAAGTTTTACTCGCCGTATAATCCAGACCCGAAAATTCTAAAACGAAATTCGGACAAGGCTAAAGAATTGTTAAAAAGATTAGACAATTGGGAAGGTGATCATGCCAAACTTAAACCTCGCGAAGAGCGACTTTTTCATCAGTTTCGTTATTTTTTACGCTCGAATTTCGATAGTATTTATGAAAATTATTACGACGGTGTTTGGATGCTTGGACCTGATTATTTTTGCGAGCAGCCGATTTGTTTTTCGTTGGAATATTTTGATCAGGCTTTGCAACGTATATCAGAGAAAGGCTCCATCAAGAGTTTAACCGATTTAAAGGATTTGATTTCGTTGGTTCGAAGTCACCGACATACATACCATCAATATCTTCTGAACATTCAAGAAGGTGTCGGAAGTGGTATGGTTTGGAGTCAAGACGTTTGCAAAGCCAGTGCCAAAACATTTGGTAAAATCTACCGACGTGTTAGGAAGCACCCAGAAGGCATCCTCAAAATGAAATTTGCACGAACTCTTTTAGAAGGTGTACGTACAAAGAAAGGTCTTTATAGAGGTTTGGATGTAAATGTTCTTGATCAATATAAAGCAGACCATGGTGAGGAGTTCGAGAAGACGTTGAATGACACAATCATCAAACACATCGGTGAACCGATTCTTCAGTTGTACAAATATTTGAAGCTTGATCACATCAAGGCATGTCCTGATAGCTCCATTTCAAGTGGGTTGGGAAAATTACCGTTACAATACAAATATGATAACAACAAGATTATTGGGTAGGATGCTTTCATTTATTCCATTTATTGTTCTTTTTCACTACCGAACTTTTACAGTAACGATAATACGTTAAACCCACAAACATATGGATACTACAAACATTCATATCAGACACGGTGAAAAATGAATATATAATTTGCTTATCATTTCTTTCTGTTTAGGAAAACATCTCAGTCGTTGCCTGATGACGGTCCGAAGATAGATGTTAAAGAGGGTTACCAAAACTTTTTGATGTATTATACATCTGGTAATTTCACTGCTGAAGAAGCTTATCAGTTGGGTGAACGGCTTGTTCATTCATATTACGAACAGGTAAATTCATTTATTTTCAGTCGCATAGACTAGCAAGCGTCGTCATTTTAAAAACAAGAAAGTTAAAGTGTAAATAAATACAACATAATGTACATACTTAAAGTATAGCCCAGTACTCTTATGGATTTGAGTTTTTCTCTTTCTTTGGAGCATGTCTAAACTATGTACAGTTTCCTTGGAACCAACCATGAGACCTACGAAATGAGATTGAGTGCACTCTCATTACGTATTTATAAACTCATTAATACAGGTGAAAGATTTGGCAGTGGAAATAACAGGGAAAGATGATAAAGAAGAAGCAGTCGAAGAACTGAAAAAGAAATTAAAAAGTGATGAATTTTATATGAATAATGAAGGTTCAATACCAGAAAATGAATCGGATGACGAAGCACACGATTTGTGTGACGATGAAGAAGGTAATAATAAACCACATTATTAAATATTATAATCATTTTGACTTAATAATCATTATGCTTGTTAGAAATGACCTTGTACAAATTATTACCTCTCAAAGGTTGTAAGAATCGTCATAACTTTTCAAGATATCAAGATGGAAGTTAACTTTAAAGGTCCTTTCCAGCAGCTCCAAAAATTTATGTAATTTGAGATTATCAGTGGCCACAGAAATGAATTTTTAAAAATTTGCTAAAAAATTGCGAGAAATTTATTAACTTTAGGAAATACGTATGGTTTTAGATATGTTATTCGATATATAATTAATATATTTGAGCGTTTTAAAGCAAACTTGCTTATGTAAACCCAATTTTCTTTTTGTTGTCATGAAATATGAAATATGTTTCAAATAAATTGTATTAACATAAAGATGCTCAGAAAAATTGTCCTAAACGATGGGAATGCTACGAAAAATGGAAGCAACGAAACGAAAAGATTATGAATGAAGCAAAACCTTACATCAAACATTTATTTTACGAAGAGGGTGAAAACAAAACCACACCTAATTGTCAAGTGAAAATTGTTCCAGATTTTGATCCCACTAATGGTACGTGTAAAACATTTTAATACTCTGTTCCTACTTATTTTACAAAAAACATTGATCTTTGGTTTTCGTAAATAAAGTTGATGTTTGACTATATGCATTCTTTTTTATTTTATTTAAATCTTGTTTGAAACTTATCAGTAAAATATCAAATATTTATTTCTGATTTAAAAAAAATCAAGTTTAAATGAATCTATTATTGTTTCCCTCAACAAATTCTAAACATTGTAGGTTTTATTTATATGTAAATAGATGGTGAGTGTTGTTGTTGTTGGTTTCAAAATTAAACGATGTCGTGTTTTCTTCTTGAAGCGCTTCCTTTCCGTATTTATCTCTCAAGATTCTGTTTTACAACTTAGCATAACGCTAAGAAGCGATAAAAAGATTAAAGTGTTTTTAAAAAAGTGTGCTTATCAAAATATTGAAAATTATTAGAAAGCACAGGCACGACATCTACCTAATTTCATTCCTAGGAGTGCCAAGTTATTTGGAGAGTGATCCCTTATGTGAGGAACCAGCTGAATATTACCTACCATTCTTCAAAGCTCGAATGGGACCAACTTTCGATGATTACAACACGAACTTCCATGAAGCAAATCCAGGTCATCACTTGCAAGTAAGCACTGATATTAATCATCTGATTTGGTGGTTTGTGTTATTGCTTATTTCTCTAATGTTTTGTATGGTCAAGCTGTGAAATATAATGTTAAACCGTAGGTTTAGTTAACCTTCCAAGATTTTCTTTGTTCTCGTTTTGATATTATTACTTAAGCATCTGTTTTGTATTTATTTGTTTATTGTTGTTTTACATAGATACAAGGGTATTTGGAAAACTTCATGGATGAATGCGAAGACATTTCAATGTGGCTAAATAACTTAGTTGATTATTATCCTGCGTTTTCAGAAGGTTGGGGTTTATACGCAGAAAATCCCATACTTCTTAAAGATGTCGATATTCTAAAAAGCAACAAAAAAGATGAAAAGTTTTCGAGATATGGAGCCCTCAAATGGCAGGTAAAGATTGTACTTTGTGTCTGTAATTTTTGATTCACGAATAATGAGTGTTTCATTTCTATTAAAGTTTTAAACTTTTAAAGTAAATCATCCCACACCCTTTAACTATCGGACACATTACACTGAATCATTAATGTTATAATAACCGATTTTACAAATCTTCATAAAATTTAAGACTGAATAATTTCTTTGTGAGATACTTCTTTTAAAAGCTGCAGATATTTACAAATAATATTCCAGGCCATTCAATCAGCTACTGCTTTTAAAACCCTACCTGCAATGTGAATGGAGTTACAAATATAATTTAATCTACAAGTAGTAAAAGATGAATTAAAGATGAAAATCCTTTTGCTTTTTTAGATTTGGCGAGCATTGAGACTTATTGCCGATGTTGGATTTCACCAAAAGAAACGAACACGAAAAGATATGAAGGAATTATTTGAGAAATTCACATGGGATACTTCAGATACTGTCAAAAAAGAGCTTACACGTTATCAAGGTATAGTTTTTGCAAAATAAACGTTTGCTATTTCTCAAACATAAATTTAGCTGAAGTATCCAACAAAAATTTAAAATTTTGATTCTCTTCCTTAAAATACATCCTCTGATTAGCAAAAAGAAATTCTAGATAACTTTTGAGAGCTTTGTTTTCAATTTATGTTTCCAATATCACTTTTCATCCTTAGATAGTAAAGCAAGAAAGAAAGCTTCGTTTCACTTGTTAACTTAACTCTTACTTGCATTTTATTTTTTGCTGAAATTCTTTCATATCACGAAAATAAATTTCGATACCACTATTTGTGAAAATAAATTTAAAAAAGTGGAATAAATATTTTTTCACCCTAACACATTTAATGCGCCCGGTTGAACTGCGGTCATTATTCACTAAATTGAACTGTCTATTATGATTGTTATTTTTTTATATGTAGGTACACCAGGACAAGCAACATCATACACACTAGGACAACAAACTATCCTACATTTCCGTAACCATGTCAAAAAGGAGCTCGGTGACGAATTCGACATCAAAGATTTTCATTACGTATTACTTTCAGTTGGACAAGCACCTTTCGATTACATCAAACTTCACATCGAGAACTACATCAAATGCAAGAAGAATACAAATGTTGGCTTCCAGTTCTGTGACTTTATTTTAGGGACTCGCAAGAATTCGCGAAAACGAGGCGCTGTCATAATGAGTGATCCGATTAAAGACAAGAGACAAAGCTTTATCAATCGAATCATAAAAACAACACGACGTAAAAAGCATCTTTAAAGATCAAAACCTAATTAAATAGATCCAGTTTTTTATGTTTTTATGGGCGTTTATGATTATATTTTAGATTAGAATACCACAGATTTTCAATTAAAATTTAAATTGTTGTCATGAAAAAAAACCCGGGAAGTTACCATAGTGCGCTGTAAACCATTCTGGGTTTTTTTTACTAGTTGTGGTAATGAATGATATCATTTGTTATATGTTAAATGCGACATGAGTGTGTCATTTTAACGGAGGGTTAGGATTATTATGTTAAAGGAGATTTTATACCAAAAATTCACTTCCAAACGAAACTGGCATTCGATAAATTCTAACAAAAGAATAAGATGGTTTTGGGTTTTTAGTTCGTTTTTATAATTATAACTGTTATTAGTTTTGTATAATAGATAACGTTATTTCTTAAATATTTTGATAAACTGTAATAAATTATTTGTCAATCTTTAGTAGTTATTTTCTTTCTTTGCGTTAAAGATTTCCATAAAGAAAAAGAGAATTTAAGAAAAAATATGCCAGAAAGTTACGAAATTAAGTGAGTGCGGTTAAAAGCCGGTTTCCATACAGCTGCATTATCCGCAATAGCGTAAAAAGCCTCCCAAGTTTTTTGTTGACGCATGCGCATTATGATCAATTTACCGCTTACCGAGAGATTTCTTGTGCTCAAGAGCTGTTCTTGAGCTCGGCAAAAAAGTTGAATTCACTTTATTTTTGAGCGCGTTGTTTTTCTCTCTCACGAGCGATGGTATTCGAGTATTCTGATAAGGTGACGCAATTTTATGCTTTCAATTGTGAGATACCAAAGAGTAATGCACTTGGTGCTGTTACATCACGGATTTTTGACGGTTTTGAAATGAAGGGAGCAATCCAAGACAATAATTCTTCGAATCTGGTTGGAGACATTTTGAAAGCTTTGAAAAAGTATTCAGGATGCAATAACATTTGATCTTTGAGCAAAACATTATAATACGCCTTTCTTGGAATAGTTTTCTAACCCACATTCTCTTTTTCTTTAAAGCAATTTCCCTGTTTCTTTTTAAGTATATAATGTAATAATAGAATAGAAGCAATAATCTTCTATATATTGTAGCCATGTTTGTTGATAGGTATTTTGAAAAATCTCTGAGCAGTTGTATGGAAATCAATTCGAGCTCGAGAGAAAAAAGCTCCTGAACTTTTTACGCTATAACGGATAAAGGCCGGTTTCCATACAGCTGCATTATCCGCTATATAGCGTAAAAAGCTCTCGAGTTTTTTGTTGACGCATGCGCATTATGATCAATTTACCGCTTACCGAGAGATTTCTTGTGCTCAAGAGCTGTTCTTGAGCTCGGCGAAAAAGTTGAATTCACTTTATTTTTGAGCGCGTTGTTTTTCTCTCTCACGAGCGATAGCCAATGATATTCGAGTATTTTGATAAAATGACGCAATTTCGTGCTTTTTTGAAAAAAGATTGCGTTGCATGATCACGATGAAAGTTTATATGATACAGAAGAACCTGAAATTGCTCAAAATTTGGAGTTATTTTTAAAGAATTTTGCAACAAAATCAGCATGAAAACTCTCAAGACCAAAATAGAAGAGAAACAATAATAAGAAATACAGTAGAGATAAGAGAACAAGATCAAGAGAGAAACCAAGAAACTACTTCTTATGATATAGAAAGTTTCATTATAGAAATGGAATACTATCCATGTTTATGGAATACAAGCACTAGGTGTAGGTCTTGAAGCAATTACCCTTTTTTTCTTTAAGCGATGTAATATTAAAATAGATAAAATGTTAAATTTTAAACGCTGTAAAAGCATCAATCTTCTATAAACGGCAGCCATGTTTGTTGATGTTTTTGAAAAATCGCTGAGCAAAAAGCCGCTGTATGGAAATTAATTTGAGCTCGAGAGAAAAAAGCTTTTTTACGCTATAGCAGATAATGCAGCCTTATGGAAACCGGGCTTAAGATATATATGTGAAAAACACGCTCTTTATTACAATTGTCAAACAGAGGTAAAGAGAGTCCATTGTACAACAAGATCAAATTTCTTTAAAAAATCATTCAGTTTTTTATTGCACATATCTACTTGAATAAACTAAACTTATACCCAATTCAATTCCTGTAAAGGGAAAAGGTTAATCTTTAGGCAAATAAATACCAATTTTTCGAATTAGTTTTGAACAAGCAATAACCGTTTTTCAACGCAAGGTCAAGTTTTTGTGAGGTTATTTAAGTCTATAGAAAATTTTCCCTAAAATTACCATTTCCTCTTGGGATTTTAAACAATCAAATAAATATCTAACGTACATAGTTATGGGCCGAATACAAGTTTGTTATAAAAAATTATCTATCGTGGCTATTGTCCTGTCACCATTCGTACGTTATCAATGCAGTCAATGTAGGTGTTCTGCAAAATAATCTGGAGCTTCCAGGAAGGTCATAGACACGATATCTAGAATCTTTCTTTAAGAATAGATCAATATCTTTTAAAGAAGTGGGAGAGGAAGAAAATATCAAAGAAGAAGTAAAAAAGTCAAATTTCAAGAATTTTCTTCAGAACTAATGAAAATATTCTCAGGAAGCCTCCTTTATCAGTTAGTAAGAACGAATAAGGTTTTTATTTTTAGACAATTCAAGTTTCCAGGAGCAAAACACTGAGAAACATATGCTTGAATGTATGGCTTGTTCTGCTTTCACTTTTCTAATCCTTGGCAGTTGAAACGTTATCTGGGTCATATTTTTCTTATAAAAAAAAAAAACGTTTTTTATAAGAACGTTCAAATTGAAAAAAAGCCTTTCGGTGTTCTTAAATTTTCTATTCGAAGCCTATAAATATTCTTAAGTTGTTCTTAATTGTTTACATTTCAAAATCTGTTATTCCAACATATGATATGTAGATATATGATTGCTACAAACGTAGGAGGATCTAGTGACTTTATTGACATTTACAGTATAGATGGAATTGAAATGATTTTCGTGTAGATATTTTTATTATCATTTTGACTGCATTTGCTGTAAATATTCTGCTCTTTGTATTTTTGTCTTTTTACTTGACTTGGTTGTTATTTTTGAAGAAAAAGTTTGTCAAGTTTTACTAAGCCTTGTAATCTTAGTACCCAGCCGCCACACGACGTCAGAACGACGTCGTCAAAATGTTGTTTTAAAGTTTTGACATCGTAACAACGTCCAAATGACGTCGTTCTAACGTCGTGTGCCAGCTGGGCAGCAATAATTTTGATTTCTTATATTCAATACAAACCGTTCATTGAATAATTATTATTTACTGTCCATTATTGTGCTGTGATTTCTCAACCCCATAGAGAATTAATTTCTAATATAGTTGATAACTATGTTGCTTGGTAACTGTTTAAAAGTAAACACTTTTTGTTCATGCACAAGAAATAAACGCGCGCCCAGAGGGCGAAAGAGCTTTTGTTCTTTAGACCACGTGGTAAATGTTTTTTATCGTTACCAGGGCAGGAGAAAATCACGTGGATATACTGTCGCGATTTGATTGGACAAACAATAAAACGACCCAATCAGCTGTTTTCATTTGTGCTACAAATACTGCACCCCCAAAGTCACGAAATCATTCTTTCAAAGAAATTACAAGCGAACCGTTACGTCGCAACGTTTTTCTTCTCAAAGACTATTTTCTTTTAAGCTCCTTGAAGGTTCAAGAAAACACTAATCAATATGGTATGTAACTTTCAATGCAATTTGTTTATATTTTTTGTTTCTCTGTATAAACTGTATTAAAATCTTGAAAAGTAATTCGGCTATGCATTCTAACAACCTTTGTTTAAAGATCGATCAGTATTTTTTTAATTAAAATGTTTTAATTGATTCGAAGGTTTCCAGCACAACAACCACACGTGTTGTGTTTTTCTTAGAAAGTTTCGGAAGTCATTGCATTGCTCTTCAATTTTAAAAAAGTATAAATTTCTTTGTAGCGTGAATGTATCTCAGTCCACGTTGGCCAAGCTGGTGTACAAATCGGTAATGCCTGTTGGGAGTTGTACTGTTTGGAACATGGAATTCAACCTGATGGACAAATGCCTTCAGATAAAACTATTGGAGGTGGAGATGATTCCTTCAACACTTTTTTCAGTGAAACTGGTGCAGGCAAACATGTACCAAGAGCTGTTTTCATAGATTTGGAACCAACAGTTGTTGGTAGGTTTTCTCTACTTGAGATTTTGTTTCAATTTTTTTATTAGTTATGTAGTTATAAAATATAGATTTCTAAAACTTTACTGAAAAAGTGGAGAATGTCCAATAGGATATTCGAGGTTTCTACTGCTCCAAAAGCTTCACTAAGTAATGG
>JAUEKX010032521.1:0-14178 GCA_031834005.1 Dendronotus venustus
TATGACTCGACCTGGGTTTGAACCCGAGATCTTGCGCACCGTAGTCGAGCACTCTACCTTTGAGCTACGGTCGCTTAATTTCATAAATTATAATATATTTCATATATTTCTTATATTTTATTTTTTGCATATATACAATCACTATATACAACGTATTAAATTATTTTACATAATGCATTGCTGATGCACATAATCCTTATCATATATAATTTATGTACATATTAGTTTTCTCTTTTTTAGAACAAAATTATAAATATGCAATGATATTAAGAAATGACCTACCACATTGATATTTTCAACTGCTCAACCACTTAAAAGAAAAAATGAGTAGTTCTAAAGGGAAATTAATGATCACACCTGGAGGTGAAGAGCTCTCAAAGTTTTCACCACCTCTAGATTATACATTTATGTGCTTGACTTCTATAGCAGGTATATCTTTATTTTATAGTTTTTAATTACATGTATGTGTATCGTTATTTCTTAAAAATATATATATACATATATATGTAAATATACCCAGAAAAGAAATCTACATCTTATCCATTTTCTTTTTTGTATCGCGTTGCAATAGTTATATATCTTTTTATGTTTTTATAGTAATAACATTTATAATTAATTATAAATTTTAATAAAATAAATTATTACAATTTATATATACTTATTATATTTATTTTAGATTGCTTAGAAGAAGAACCAAGGGAAAATTCGAAGAAATCGCCTCAAAAGGAACAGGTATGTATTATGGTTAAATTTCCAAGCTGGAAAATTGTTATATTTTTAATGTTCTAATGATGATGATTGATGTCATGGACTATTTACAGCCTAAAGAGTTTTGTCAATAAAAATATTTCGCTTAATCTGTTTATTTTTTTTAATATTAATGAAAAAATATATTAATTATCTTATATTATGAATATATTAATTTGATCATTTTTTAAGTAAAAATATTTAATATTTTTAGGGTGACTCACCGAGATATTTAGCTGAAAAACGTAATACGAACGCTATTCGATTGAGTAACAATGTTATTACTGATTGGGCCGAATTTTCAAGCACAATTGAAAAGATTATCGAAAATCCATTGGATTTAGAATGGATTGATCTTTCATTTAATGACCTTACTAATATTGATGAGGTAATACACATTTCTTTCTAAGGGTACAAAGTACAGAGAATCACAGGTATTAATTGTCTTATCAGTAAGCTTTTAGTACAAAATTTGCTTATGGTACTTTCCACTCTTACCACCTATGTTTAAGAAAAGAAAAGAACACCTCAGGATAAACGCCTCGCTTAAATAAGCACCTATTTATCTCTTAAAATATCTAAATTTTATATAAGAGTCTGGGGCGCTAAATTGAATATTCTTTCTGTTTTTAATTAATATTTGATTTGCTTTAGTGTTTACTTCGTTACACCAATCTAAAGGTTTTATACCTTCATGGAAATGGAATTGAAAAGATCAATGAGATCGATAAACTAGCCTCACTCTCAAATCTTCGTAGCCTAACTTTACATGGGAATCCGATTGAGGATTCGAGTAAAGGCTACAGACCATATGTTCTATCAAAATTGGCAGCGTTGAAAACCTTTGATTTCAGTGGCGTAACAAAAACAGATCGAGCGAGCGCTGATACTTGGAGTCAGATGTCAAAAGGAAAAAGAAAACAAAAATGATGGATACTTCTTTTACTATTTTGTATAATATTTATCTTTTTTTAATACTATTATATTATCGCAACTCACGAATATAATAATCACGAATATAATATAATTACCCATGCATTAATAATGAACTTTGTGAAGTATGCGCTTGTTACTGTGTTATATCGGTCCATTAAATCTTTTTAGGGCCTGTTCAATTTATCAAATGCATTCAATTGAAATACCCTTAAGTCTGTAAGGTATTGGACATATTTTGATTACAGAAAATTAGCATTACCAGAATTAGATCACATCACAAGAGGCGAAACTATATAAAAAGATTATTTTTTTCTTTTAAAAATCAAAGTAACTTAACATCTTCCATCAGAAACTTTCCCTAGATTCCAGAAATTAGTGTTCTATTTTCACATTGTTACAGAAAAAATTCTCAAAATTATTCCTTACGTATTCTTTGAGAAAGATTTCAATAAAATTTCGAAATTTTTTATTATTTTATTATTAGTCTCCATGGAAAAATAGAAGATTCTTAGAGAAATTTTCTAGAAAACCTCCTGGGTATTTACATTTGTTGTTTACAATTCATGCCTCCTAGAAAAAATTGTATTTGTTCTATAAATCCCAGTAATATCACTACATTCTATAGTGTATTATTATGCTATTTTTGTGTTTTTGAGGACAGAGAGAAGAAATTCGTGACTTGATTCGTACAGTAATTGAACTTTTAGAAAACAGGCTGATTAATAATGTTGAATTTTTGTGTAGGATGTTGATGCACAAGTTTCTTGTCTTAAGATAATCAATCATAAATATATAAGAGCCTGTCAATTTTACAAAATTAAACTTCTTTGTCATGGAGGCATTTTTATTTTTTGTTGTGGTTTTTGTGCTCGCTTTTAAACAGTTATATGTCAATATTGGCTGCAAAATGCAACTAGCAGTGTTCCGGCGAGACGCCAATTACTAACAAGGGCGAATGACAGCATTTTTATTAAAATTTCTAATAGTTGTTGTTGATTAAATTGTGGGTGTAAGTTCTATAACAATATTTTGAGACGGCAGTGAACAGAAATTTACAAGAATCTATTTAATGAAGTTAAAAAATTATTATTTAATTATTTACCTTCGTCAATCGCATATCTTTCGCTACTAGTACCATTTTGTTTTTTGATTTTGTTTTTATTTTTGCTGTCAAGTTAATATGTTGAATGTAATTTACAGAACGTGTTATTTCACTATCAAATTGCAGTAAACTATGGTTCGGCAAATTCCTCTCCATTTCTTTGTGGAAACAAATTAGACGAAAGGGGAACTATATTATAAACTTTTGAGCTTATAGCTTTTATAACTTTTTTTATTAGCTATTATTTTATGTGTTATATATTCCTTTAGTTTTTTGCGTTTTTTAAATTTTCTATAATTAAGTACAATATGGTCCTTTAAAAGATTGATGAAACTAAACCGAAAATGGTCTTTTAATGATTAATATAATATATAATAATGAATAATAATAATATTAATATAATAATGAACATAAAAGTATAGTAAAGTAGTACTGGACTAAAAATCTAAACAACAAAGTTATCTCAACTTTCTATTATTATACTTAAAAGAAATCCGTTAAATGTTAAATGTGGGTTTCGTTATTTTTTTCAGACTTTGGAACTTGTTAAACTGTAAGTGTAAAGAAGTCAAATATTCTTCCATTTTAAAAATAAAAGAATATTTGCAACTCACAATGCTAACAAAAAAAATAAAAATATTTCTTTAGTTTTAAGTGTGGCGGACAATGACTTTAGCTGAACTGTCAGACCTTTTTTTTGTTATGATTATTTTGTTTCTTATCTCTCTTTATTTAGCTGACCAAGCTACTAACTATTATTAGAATTTTTTTCTTCATTTTCTTTACTTTTTATACAATACGCAGGTTTTGTATTACTGACACATCAAGCAGTTTAAGTGAGCACATCCAGTATCTCGTTATTGCTTTACGTTATTTTCGATCTTATCATCAAAACAATGATGTGTAAGATGATTTATGGCTTCGAAAGTAGAAAGAAGATGGGTAAAACATTCTAAAATGATAGCACATATCTCGTGTTTATAGCACATGTTTATCTCTTCATCTATCGCACAAGTTTATGTTATCCGCAACACACGGACGCTATTTTCTAAGTAATGTTATATAAAATCAAATTGAAAGTTTCGGAATTTCTTACTAACTAATTTTGGTTTACACTGATAATCGAGGGAACTACTTTTGGTCTATGCTTACATTTCGTAAACGTATGGTAATGGTATAGAAATCGCTGTTGCATCATCTCATAAATGCCAAAATAAGAGCATAACTCTCTATGAGGACATCAAAATGTTAGAACAACCTGTTGTCAAGAACAGTCGTGATTTGTGAGTGTTCATAATGTACATTGTAAAAAAACTCAAATAAATAATGTCCTGTTATCGACAGAAAAACTCTGTAAATAAACTAAAATAACTGTTTTAAACGACAATACAGCTAATTATGCATGTGTATTGTAATAAATTATATATTACATAAAAAGAAGCCAGTAATTTTATTCTTATCAGACTCTCGAAATAATTGGCGTGAGTGTAAAAATAGTAAGGTATAATTAAGCGGTTTACACCAGGAAGAGTTTCAAACCTCCATTAAGGATGTGGTGCAGAGGCTTCGGAGAACATCGAAATTTCCGTCGGATGTGTTCAAATTTGGCTTTTCCATTGTTTGCAATTTTTTACTGGCTCAACACGATGACATTCTTGAGATGGTTTTGTTTACACGCCGTGGGGATGGGTAGATATTTTAAGTAGTTTCTTTTTTGGCTCTTGAAACGCCAGACGTATCTCTCTCATCATTTCAAACCTTGCATATTCCTGAAGATTTTGATAATTGATTTTGATGATGCTTCTTCTAAGATTGTAAGTCTTTTCATGTATATTCTCCAAAAATAGATATTTATATTTTTCTTTTATTTGAAACATTTGATTAGAAGCACTCAATAATCAAATTAGTAAACTGGTAAATAATGGTTTATGATTTAATATACGTCATTTTTATCCCTTTCTAATTCCTGAATTATTATTGGACTGCTCTAAAATGACTAGAAAGTATGACACTATTTTTCTTGAGATATAATAATTAACTTTGCTTATCCTCATCGAAATCATCCAGCGAAATGTTTAATATTTTTTAACCAAAACAGAATTTGGCGGACGTTGAAGGACTCGATAAAACACACCACAAGTGTTTAATGTAAAACAGATTCTCTAGAGCGTTAGGAATTTTAAAATGATCAATGCTTAATCAACATCATCAATTAGATTAAGATTTAGTATTACAGTTTTTCTGTATACTTTTTAAATCACGTCAATATCACAGCAAAATTAAAGGGAAAGGGATTCTTCTTATAGGATAGAACATTTTTGATTAACATTGCACTCCTTTACTAGCATCTTTACAGTGAGCCTTACAGATTATGATCTTAAGTCTTACATCGCCTCTATCTTTGTGTGTCCTTAGTCTGATTACAGTTTATCTTTATGCATAATTTTTAATAAGACTTTAACCCTTTAAGTGCCGTTGTTGACTATAGTGAACATCTGGGATCAAAAATACCGTGTCTGCTTCTGGGAGCCGTAATTTTTAACCTCTTCAAAATGGAGGTCGATGATTGAGGCCCATATTAAAGAGCACTGAATTCCCTGTCGAATAGTCTCAAACACATTCAGTTTTGACAAACACAGCGACTTTTAGTGCAATTTGAAAGTTGAGCTTGCTACTCAATTTTCAATCTCAAAAAGGCCATTTTTCAAATAGCACCGGCACTTAAAGGGTTAATGAAAGTCAAAACTACAATTACTCTAAAGATTCACCAATAAAGCTGATATTTACATTTTGTTAACTTGAAACAATAAATGAATTAAATTAGATTTGCATTGCAAATATATATTATTCATCATTGTGAATATAGGTGACAAAATAACCTCTCCATTATAATAAAATCTCTTTATACTTGATTCCCCATATTTTACTTTATCATTTGCATGATTCGTCACTAGCACCATTTATTTTTTTGTTTTGCTGTACAAACAAATTTTTGATTGTAATCTGCAGAACGTTATTTTGAAACAGGCTACAGTTAATTACATTTCGGCAAAGGTGTGTCTATTATTGTGGAGAAGAACTAACACTTGTTTTAAAATGTATTTATCCTACAAGAAGTATCTTAAAAATGACACAGTTTATTATTTGTAAATGAAGGCAATTAAATATGCACTTCCTGTTTTTATTGTTGTTGATATTTATGATTTTTGTGACACACATAAACAATAATAAAATTTACAATATTTTGGATTGTGAAAACGTTATTTTTTACTGCCATTATTAAAAACGAGGACGGAATATTTAAATATGAAAATTTAATATATTGTTATAGACGTTTTTTATAACTCACCACTTAGCAAGCAAACACTTAAATTGTGACAAAAATTTAGCAAACTCTTTTGCTATTCTCAGGGCATGAAGAAAAATATGTCTAAATTTAGCAAATACCTGATGTCAGCTTTAAATTACTGAAATTATATTTTCTCTATCAAGCATTGCAATAAGAGTTTTTTAAAACCTCAAAAAAAACGAATAGAAAAAAAGCTAGTGACCAGATTAAGTAAGGCAGTTGTTAAGATTTAGGATATTATAAGAAGTACCACCCGGGTGGAGGGTCTTAGTGTCTAGCGTTTAAGACAAACTTCCGTCTCCGTCTCGTTTGGTTTGGGTCAATATTTATTCTTCTAGATTGGTTAAAACCCACTTTTCAGTTATCGCACATAACTAAAATGGTTTTAGGAGAAACTAAAAAATAAATAAAATGTCAAAAAAAAGCTGATAAAAATAATTAACTGGTAAAATATTTTTATCACCTTTGGAATATTTCGTGACTGTTGCCGATAAGGTACGTTCAAATTTTAAGTAGATTTAACTGAATTTTCAAAATATACGTGGTCTGTTTTCATTTGTTTGAGAGAACAGATTAGTAATTTGGTTTATAGTGGTTTGTATAGTCTGTTATCAAATTCGATTTATTGATCCACGTGAACTCACCATCGACTTTACACACATTCAGTATTTCTCTCATCCAATATACTAAGTGATATTGGATCGACATTTTGAATCTGTTTCTCTTACACCATAACATAGATAGGTGAATTAAAAGATATTTTAAAATCAGGGCATAATGTAATTAATAACAAGATCTTATTGTGCTCGCTCTCGTAATCGAGTTGCGTAATCACGATATACATTTTTTTTCCCCTTATTCTAATTCTTTTATAATCGAAATCTTAATTACTTTATTCTCTGGTTACAGCTTGATTAATCCTTGTTTGCTTCCTTGTTCAGTATAAAACAATTAAACAACTCAGCAAAAAGCTTTACTCATCATATCGTCCGTCTAGAAAAAACATAATATATTTAATGAAGGATGTAGAAGCGAACAAGGAGATATCAGGAAAACAGATTAGAAAATGAAAAATAGATAATAGCTTTATATTTCATGTATTTCATCACAACATATCGAATTATTATTGCTCAATGGACCTACACTAATAACAGGAAGCAATATATTTTCATAACACTTACCTTACCTCTAGTTATGATGACTTGCTATTTTAAAGCAGCTTGTGATATATTTTCATTCAGACTGCTATACACCTTTAATGTGGAGGTACTTTTTTGGGGCGTCAAATCTATATGGAATTGATTGCTGAGTTGTTGTGGTAAATATCCTGAATCATGGTAGAGAACAATATTTTAATTCTATGCACTAATTCACCGTTACAGCACTTCTGTAAAGAGCTTTTAGTACTTTCCAGCATCATTAACCACACCATAAGAAATTCTACGTAAGCAAACACGTGGGAGGGTAAATAATTCTTCTGTTTTGCAGAAGAAAACAAAATCTTTTTACTAATTTAATAGAATATATCAATGCATAATAAAAACCAGCATGAACTATTAGTATTTGTTTGCTCGTCAGCTGATAGCTCCTTTTGTTAACCTAGTCAGACAACAATAAGAAAGAAAGAATATGGAAAACTAGGATGATGAAAATAAAGTAAAAAGGAAGCAGATGTACTATGTTGTTTATGTTGTTGAACGCAAATGAAGTGTAAAAATAAACAAATAAAGGGAAGGAAGAACATTGCAACCTCTATGCTGTACCTAACCTTAACTATATATCGTGGCGATATATGACAGTCATTACTGTTTTATTTATGCTATGGTAACCAGTCAACAATAATGTACCATTTTTATTGATAATGTCGTTTTTTTTTAGGGATTAGATCCTATCAAAGTTCTACAAAATCACACGTTTCGTTTTCGTGTAAATTCTGAGAAATTATAATGTGGAAAGCATTAAATGTTTTGTTTGTTTCAACATCAGTGTATATAATTCCTTTTGACACAACACACAATTTGTGTTGCATCTTCCTAAAATAGGACGGAATGCTGACTGTTGTGGTTTGAGTAAGGTTATTTTTTGCGTATCTGTTTATGGTTGATGTTATCTTCACCGTAGGTGACTTATCAGTTTTTCTTTTATAATCAAATCATAGGAAACCGTTAATAGTCAGTTCTGTTGTAAAAAAAAAGCACCACAAAGCATAATGGGCCTCATTGTGAGCTTTTGCATTAATTTGCTTTGATGGCATTTTTTCTGGTTTCACTAATCTATAATTGTGTTGTTACTAATGTTCTCTTAATTGAATAATACTTGAAAGATCGTTTTAGCTATTAATAAACAATTATATACGAAAAGAGACACGAAGCACAAAGTTTAGCGTAATATTGTACATTTATCGATTTACATTTTTATCAGAATTGATCGACGAGAAGCAAGAATTATGTCAACTAACGTTAGTGCTAACGCTTCATGTAACGTTTCCACAATGCAAAACTACAACATTGGAATCCTGTGTTTTTCGCTCCTTGGAACAATACTGTCGTTGGCTACTGTCCTCATCATTGCCTTCTCCCGAAAGCTACGGAAGAGAGCCTCCAATAAACTATTGATCAATTTATTTTTGGCCGATTTCGGTGTTTGTGTACTCATGATAGTTTCTCATGTACTCATGTTGGACACCAGTCAAAATGAAAGAGTCAGGGGCATGAAGGATGCAAAGGTGTTTCACATCACCATCTCCAGTCTGATGTTTTTGTCTATTGTTAACCGAATCACTGTGACACTCGACCGCGCCATAGCTGTCAAAAAACCATTCTACTACCAAGAGAAATTTAATAGTAAAATGATAGCTCGCATTACCCTTCTGCAGCATGGCATTGCTTTTATCTTTGTTATTATTCTTGTGGTAGCTGACCAACACATGACTGCTGACAACTTCTCAGATTTGATGCAGCTCATGTTTATCAGTGTCATTATCGCTGGATTCGTTGCACTGACTGTTTCCAATGCCATTGTGTTTGTGGAAGCTAAGAAGCAGATTGCAATGATATGTCAGATCACGTACAGCGACAACAAACAGAAGAAAAAGACTTGTGTGCGCAGCAAGGAATGTAAAATAGTGCGTATCCACGTTGGTATGGTGGCCGTGTTCGTGTTATGCTGGACTCCGTTCCTAATTGCCATATGTCAAGAACATTACGGTATGAAATACGAAGACGCCATAACAGTCGCGCTCTACTTGGTGTCCTTGAACTACATTCTTGACCCAATAATTTACGTTTTTCTCAGTAAGGATGTAAAGAATCAAATTAAAGTCACATTCTGTCATGCACTATATAAGCGAAAAACTATGAGCATGTTATCAACAACGACAACGACAACGACAACGACAACGACATCTACCATAAACAATGCTTCTTCGTGACTTTGTTTTATTTGTTTATAATTATGTCTCTCGTATATATCATAGAGTGAAAATATTTTTTACTCCCGTTTTGCCTTGGTTTGGATTGGTGAAATACTTGATAAATGGAATCTCTTTATTCGGGGGCAGAGAAAAATACTGTTTAACTTAACTGCAATTTAACTCCTTGGTTTAACTTAATGTAAGGAAATGTTACTTTTAGAAATTGTATTATCTGTACATAAAATATTATAAAATTTATTACTTCGTATGATGATGTAAAATATTTTTAATAAAACAAAATAATAAAGACTGCATGTGTACATATGACGTTTATAACCCTTTACCAATTTCTGAAATAACTGCTCTTGGGGAATGGTGTCCTGGTGTTTTTATAAAGGTTTAAATATTAGGAATATCTTCAAAACTATTGGATATTATTATTAAATCTGTTCTTTTGACTATTCCCGAGTACACTGGAAATAATTCTTTATTTTCTACAGGAATGTTTGCTTACGCATAATGTGTTCTTGGAGAAATATGTCAATAAATTTCTAAAATTGATATTCCTGGAGATTTTTAAGTGTTCTTGGAGAGATTCTGCCAAAAAATCTCATCTCCTGGATATTTACTTGTGTTATTGTTACAAATCAAGCCTCTTGGAAAATTTGCACATATTCTTTAAATCCAAATAATAACGGGAAATAAGAATAGATATATACCAAAATAATTCGTAGGATGCTTCTGAAATAACATTAAATATAACATTTATATATAAACACGAAAAGACCTTAAGGAAAGCAATTTTGGTGGGAAAAATCTTGGCTGATCAAGCAAACCACCAATTTGGCGGAAATTATTTTGGTGGTTAAAGAAAAATAAGTTTAATTTAATGAATCCGTCAAAATCAGTCCTTCCTTTACAGTATATCGAATCTTCAACTGTCTGTGTAGGGGTGGTATCATCGTAGTTGATATGTTTTTGAGAAAAATTGCTTATGCTTCAAATTCAATTTTTTTTTTTTTAAGGAAGACATTTCAATTTTTATGGATTTTCCTGTCGTTGTTATATGTGTTATAATATAAGGAATATGAGTTAATTTCTATTAGATGATAAATAATAAACTATGTTACAGAAAATTACAGAAGTTTCCTAATAATGATAAAATCTTTCTAAAAAATACATCCATCATCTTCGCTTCTCCCTTTAGTCTGTGTTCCTTGGGTGCATGGCCTCTATATGCTTATTTTCGCTATCGTGTTTACAACTTTTGGAAATGACATATATACAAGTACATACATTACTCAACCTATGGTCTCTATAACAAAAGCCATGCAATGACTAATGCCATAAAATCTACATAATATTTGTAACCATCGAATCTTAGAGACTTAAAATTGTTTTTTTGACACCAATTGTTGAATGTAATTTGTAAAATGTGTTGTTTCAAAGACAACCCACAGTAAATTACCAGTCAGAAAATTTTCTTTTTCTTTTTTTTGTTGAAAAAGAAGAATACAAAACACTTTTTTTCTTTTGGAGATATTTAATAACAATTCATTATTATTCAAGAATACAATAGAAAATACTACACAAAATAAATAATTACATGTGCTCATCCGGTTCATTCGGCAGGTAGCTAATCTCAAATGAAGTCCGGTAAGCGGAACAGCTACTAGATAAAAAATTATGGTTCATTGTCAATTACTTGATGCATGTTCCTCGTCATGTTTGTCATCATGATCAAACTCAATTCGCTTAATTTCTTCTGCCCTCGATTTTTTCATTTCATCAATTTGTAGAAATAGGGCACCCCATCGATCATTTCGCAAATTCTTTCTCATTTGGGCGTTGATGGCATTTCTCCACAGTTTCTTGAAGTCGTTTCTATAGGGAATGACAAGATCCTTGAAAGCAGGGATTTCTAACAGCTCTTCCCAACGTTCGGTTCCGTCCTCTTCTAATCCAACTTTCTTGCGAACCAAACGGTCTATGCGGTACAGATGCTCATCCGGTTCGTCTGGCAGGTAATCTCGCATGAAATCCGTTAAGCGGAACAGGTACTCGATATTGTGGCCTATTTTCCCGGAAGATGTTGCAATGATATCTGCCAGGTGTTCTAGATTATCATCTCTCAAGAAGCCTTTGCATTCGGGTGTAGCGATGTACACGACGGAGTAGATCCTGTCCTCACTGCATTTATCATCGAAAGGATAGACTGGCACAACAAACACGTCATAGCCTCCAAGCTGCTGCTCTCTGATGTTCAGATAATCGAGTGCCGCTGCTATCTTATTGCTGTCGCTTATTTTATAGGCTAATCCCCAAGTTATACCCTGTTAAAGAAAGACTTTTTAATCAATCAAGAGACCAGTGAAATTCCCAAACAACATCCTATTACTTCTCAACACATAAATAACTTACCTTCTGATGGATTATGCCTATTTATTATGCTCAGGGTCATGCAACTCCCTATCAAATGAACTTTACTTTAACTAATCTTTTGTTAACCTAGCCTGCCAGACAACCAAATAAAAAAAAAAATTTTACCATTCCTACATTGGTTCTAGTGGAGTGTTTTGAAATACTTTAAAATCTCTTAATAAATATACTACTTTGCTTACCTTATCAACAGGTGTCAATGTAACACATCTCCCTGGAGATTGTTCTGTACCTCTGTGGTAATTACTAGATTGCCAAAATCGTCTCTCGTAGCCTTTGATGTAAGCAACGAATCTCTCGTCGTACTCAAAATCTGGTTTCCATGTCAACGAGCCGTAGCCAAACACGTGGATTGTCACTTTTCCACTGAGAATTATTTCTAGGTCTGCCATCATAAATTAACGGTTAGAGTGCACTATTATAATTTTTCATAAAAAAAGATAAATATAAATTTATTATATATTTGTTATATATGTGTTATATATTTTTATGTTTTATTTATTCCTATTGTTTCGCAATAGTAAGTACAAATATCAGCATGTTTACGCGGTAAAAAACGACGTTATATGCACTATGTGAAGCAACTACTATTCTTTAGAGACCACAAACTATCGAAACTAAAGGCAGGTTCAGAAAAGAACGTTCACACAATGTAGTTTTTAACGGTGACTGGTTTATATACTCTGACGTGATGCACTATATTCTTCTTTTAAGAATTTTTACCCTATCTGATAATTGTATAATAACTTTCGCTAAGTTTTTTTTGTGAAACTATCTGTGGTTCCAGTAATCTCCAAAGGTCAACAAACATTCTACCAGTTGTTTTTTACCCAGATTAATTGAAAGGAGAGATTTACAAGAAAGTCTTACCTCTATTGCTTATGCTATTTTATTATTTATAATAAATTAAGCCTTTTTTTACAAATTCAAAAGTATTATTTATGGTTTCTAAACTGAAATGGATACCATCTGAATCAGCTGAATGCCAGCAATGATTATACGAATTATTAATGATTATTTTACGTCAGTTAAGATATAAATAAAATATAACAAAACTTAACATGATCCTTTCGCCATTCAAAACATAAAAGAATTTATAGAAATCGTCTATAGTAAGTTTGTCTAAACGTCTATTACAATTTATTCAAAAGAAAGGATAAAATACATATCAAATATAGGAGTCGCCTTAATTCACACGCGGGTGAGAAAAGCCCCTGAAGCATTGCAACTAACAATCTTTATTGTTTTTTATCGTTGAAATATTTGCCGTTCCTAGCAAATATATCATATACTTTACGGGATTCATTGATAACCTTTTTTTATATATAAAGTATTGGAGGAATATCTTAAACATTTAAACTACATAACAAGATTATAAGAGATCGTCTTATTTTCCAAAAGAATTCTATGAGCTGAACTTTTTATAAACAAACAAATTAAACGGTTTTTTTGGTGAAGAAATCCATTAGATTAAACTGCAAATTGATAAACTGCACGTGGTTGACAAACATACTTTTCTTTGTACTTTTTGGATCGTGTGAAATTTTGAAGCAATTTATATTAAAATAATTAATATAACTGTAACAAAGAACCTTAAAGTTTGAAACCATGAGGTTCAACCAACTTATTGAATTGGATCTTGTTTATTTTTCTCTTTTATGTGCGAAGTATATATATAGCTCAATATCAGAGAAGGTAATGATAAATTTTACTCCTTGAACTACAATACTGCCGTACCTTCACAAAACATGTTGCCAATACCTTAATTCCCACTTCATTGTAATTGAGTCAACCTTTTATCCTGTGTGACAATGTTGGAAGTGATTCGGTTTCACGATCTCTCTCAAAAATAATAACGATAATGGAGTAGGAGGAGATATTTTAAACTAGTTTTAGTAGATTTAAAGCGTTCTAAAACCTTTTAAAAGTTAAGATCTTTATTTATTTTACACTGGAAATCAGGCTTTAATCCTAAAAAATATTTACAATTTTTAAATTAAACAATGTAATACAAATAACGTAAAATACAGTGATATACAGTACAAAATAATGTTGATAGATTTTTTTTTTAATTGTTTTTTTATTTTATTTAAATTTAAAGGACAGAATGCTCAAACGGGCCGTCGTCCAACCTCGGCCATTGTTTCGTCAATAATGTCAATTTTCCGAAGAGACCTAGAGCCTCTCAACATC
>JAUEKX010032632.1:0-10050 GCA_031834005.1 Dendronotus venustus
AAAAAACTGTGAGTAGACTAGATATTATTTAACATTAACATAAGTTTATTATTGTATTTTTTGGTTGATTGAAGGATTAGACTACGTTTTTTCGGGGTATTTTTGTATTGCATGTTTCTGAATATTTTCCGCCAATTTTGTGATGGGTCATTTACAGGTCTGTGGTTTGTTACTTACGAAAAAAATCTGCTTCTTTGATTTTTACAGTTGCTGGAGTTTATGTGGATACCAACGGAAACAGGAGCCGGGCTGAAGAAATATTGTGGCCAGCTCAACCTGTTGCATTTAGTAAGTATCTGGAACATTTTCATAAGAAAGTTAATGGATAAGTTAGAGGCTATAGAGCTATTCAAACCCAGTTTGTTGATATGAAAACACTTTTCTCCATTTGGCGAGGAGAGATTTTCTTTACTCACTATATGAAAAATGATTCCGCCACTGTGGTGGGTAGTTAAAGGTTGTTTCTAGTCAATTGTCATTCTTGACTTGTATTTTTGATTATAATAGTTAAACTTTTAACAATTTGATATACTCTATATTACTGTTCTACAGGCTACTGTGCGCCCTACCTTTCCAGTTACACAGAAAATTCCATCTTTGTGTTTGATGTGAATACCAGTGAGTGGGTGCAAACTCTGTGCTTGAAAAAGGTAAAGGATCCCAAAATATTTTATTGTTGTCTTTAGGAAGTAGTCATGCCTACGACAATCTGTGACCCTAAAAAGAATGGCAAAGTATTGCATTTAGTGTATTTATATATTCGCCTAAGTTGTGAGGCTTGTACTATCAATGTTTCTCTGCCTCATTTGCAACTGATTGAAGTGAGGATTCAACGCCAGAATAGGATTTGAACCGGGTCCTTTTAAACTAGCAGGTACACACTTTGAGCAGTAGGCTACAGACACCACCAAAGCGTTTTGAAATGTAAAATGCTTTTATTCTACAGTGAGATGAGAATGGAAGATTGAAACTAGAATAGTCTTGTGTTTTGTTGTTGTTTTCCAATCTCCAATCAATCTCCTGTTGTATTTCTCTTTGACCAGACCAAGCCTCTGAATAAGGATGGATCCCTGAGTCTACTGAACACATTGGACTCCCAGCATTTAGTCTTTCTGAAAGATCTCTCTAAAGGTAACTGGTTTGTCTCCAGACAGCCCGGATAACTTTCTACTTGTACTCGATTCTTCTCTGGTTATTGTTATCGCCTTATTTGTGTATTCATTAAAGAAATTATACTGGTGAATTAATTGTTAGTAGTTTTGAACTAGTCAAGATGATAATGATCTGATAGAAGTGTTGTTTCAATAAATGTTATTGATTGGTTAAGCTAAGTACGATGTTTTGATATTTATTGAACCACTTAGATGAGGACAAGCTCTCTGTGATGGAGATTTTCAAGCAGAAGAACAGCAGGAATAAACGGAGATTTTCCATCAAGAATAGCCAAGAAGATCGATCTAGCAAGGGGTATGTACATTCATTCTTTTTATTATTTTACTCTCTACTCTCTTGGCAATTTGTGAATAACAGAATTTCTTTACTCCATGAAGTCTGAGAAGAACTAATCGCATTGGAGGTAAAATTAATCGTAGGTTAGTGATGAAAATCATTTATGCCTCTAATATTTATTGTTGATATATATATATGTGTGTGTGTGTGTGTGAAACAACCTCATCAAACTCGCTTTCAGTCTGTAGCTGAAGAAAAATGTTGTGTAATTAAAATGTTTTCCCTTTATCTGATTGCTTTGAGCAAGACTTGTTAAAATTTTCATTTATAAAAAGTCTTGCTGAAAATCATTGCAATTAAAGCTGTTATAAGATAAAAAGCGTTTTATGTCTACTGTTGATGGATTTCAATGTGGATATGATCCTGCTTTGCATTCTTCTTCTATGTAGCCATGCCCGTCTTTTCACATTGTCTTATCCTGTATATATATAATTCATATCTTCAGTTCTGTTATATTCAGCCTGTAAGTTGCACATTCATTTTTTAGCTTGCGATATTGTGCATTTAAAAAAAAGTGAAAATAGACAAGTTATTTCAAAGAGAGGAAGATATTGAAGGATTGATGGTGCTACAGCTCACACTCAAATTTATTACAGTTCGTATATAATAATGAAACGACAGATAGCAAGCCCCTATTATAATGTTCTGGGCTATGATCCTAATTTACAGGAGAGTTTGGAATCGTCTTTTTCCTTCCTTCCTGCCTTCCCGCTTTCATACTGCTCCCTCCCGCCTTGCCCAACAATCCCTAATTTAGACATTGTTGATCAGTTTCTTGGAAAAGCAAAACATTGCCTTCAAAGGAGGTTTCAGCTTGAAATAATAACACTAACATATGGTATCGTCAGTGGATAGAAAATTATGTACATTAAATGGTGGTCATCTTTACGATTCACTTCTCTTTAACTCATATTGTGAATCAAAAATGATATTGAGCTGTATGCAACATTTGACCCAAATTATGATGTTTTTGATTCATAATTTTGGGATGAAATAAGCAACTAAAGGTGTATCCTTCGGAGCATATTTTTTTTCTCACGTAAAAAACTCATAAACTCATCCATGCCCTTGATTTTGAGCTGTCCCCCATCAATCCAGAATGCGAGCATTTTGTGCATGGCTGTTTCCAATGGATTCTGTAGCATAATTTGTTGGCCCATGTACTTGGGTTGTTGCCCTAATCTTGAACAGCATTGGAATTGTTGTTTTGATTGTGTTTTATTTTTTTATATTTTTTTTTATTTAATAAGCTTTACCTCGAAGGGCATGATATGTGCATAATCATGTTTTGTTACTTGATTAAAGGTTACCTCGATTTTATTTTAAGAACTGATACGAAACATTTTGAACTAATGCTAATATTGAAGAAAATTGAGTAGCAAGTTACAGCACCGGTGGTTGGTAACTTCTCATAGCACTTTTTTCAAATTATAATTTTTCTGCAAACTGTTCAGGGGGATTTTTTAGTTCGATTTGAATTAGAAATGCACGTTAAACTTTTTAATTTTTAATTAATTTTTTTCCATCCACTTTCCGATTCTTAAAACTGAATACAACTTTCTTGGCTCTGTTGTATTTTGGCTTTGTAGGTCCAAGTCTGTTTGGAGTTGGGCGGTAAAAAAAGAGGTCCCACCTTTTATCTGACGTTTTCTGTGTTTAAAAAAAAAAGTGCATTCTTATCTTACAACTGTTTTTCAGGTTGCATAAAAGGATAAGTTTAAAACTGACAATATCTGGGAAGTTTGCTGACATCCCTGAGTGCCAATGCACATGAATGAAGACCTTAACCCCTTCCCTCTATTTATTTTGTATTTGTTGTGACAAACAAAGAGCATCGCAGTCTGCGGTTTTGTTTTGTTTTGTTTTCTGATTAAACAAGAACAAAAATTTGACTATCATTATTACCCACTTTTTTGTGCTTCCAACCAACAGTCCCGAGCGCAGAAACAGAGAAATAAGTGGTCCCCTGACTTTCAGTCATATAGCCCACGTGGGGCCTGGTCAGTTAATGACCCCATCTCAGGCCCCTCCACCTCCTCCGTAAGATTGGCTTGTTTCTCCACGTAGTGTTGTATTCATCACTGTTGTTTTTGTTTTCTTTCATTTATATTTCGAGGGAGGGGGGGTGGGGATGGTGATTAGTCTTTTTCTTGTTACTTTTTTCTCCTCCAGTATTCCTTATAATGATAATAATAATAGTAATGATAATAGTAATAATAATAATAATAATAATAATGATAATAATAGTAATAATAATGATGATAATAATAACAACCATAATGATGATATTAGTAGTGAATTCGGTAGCCTAGTGCTCAGTGTATCCCTCACTCTCCTTTTCCTGTGATCGATGATAGGTCATGGGTTTAAATCCTGAATTTAGAAAGGCTCTTACACAATTTTCCTCCTCCACCTAGATGTAGAAATGAGTACCAATTTGCACATTTGGGTTGGTAAAGTAATCTGCGGTATACACGCAGTCTTATTCATAAAGTGACTTCTGTCATTACTTGTGCGCTTCACTCTACAGAAACTAGGATAAGCTCCGCTCCAGCCCTATGAACATAGAGGCTCCAGAGGACTTAACAATAATGGTTAAAATATAACGATAACAAACAATAACCAATGACAATTATATTAATGATAATACTCATAATATTATATAAATAACACCTCTGAAAACCACTGTCCAAATGTTAAATGTTGTTTCCAGTATAACCTAATGTGGTCTTTTTTTGATGAGTAAACTGAAATTTACAGTAATTTTTCTTCAGATATTTCAATTTTATTTCTCACAACCAATAGTTTGAGCTTCTTGGGGTATTTTTAATGTTGTTTTGGGGTTTTTTTCAAAGGTCGGTACAGAGTTGCCTCATCTTTGTATGTTGTCTTTGCAATCTAAAGTTGTAATGTGTCATTATGTAAAGAGCCTTGACCATTAGATAACTGATCAGTCTAACCACTTGGCTACTGACATCAGAAAATGGAAAATTTTAAAGATAGAAATGTATCATTGTATGTTTTCTACAGAGATGTATTAAAAAGTAGAGTGTTCAATTTGTAGATACGATATTAAACTATGACTGCACAGGTTTGTGATTTGCTGGAACACAGCTTGGGCATATTCATGAATGTTTGCTTGCGTCGATTGTATTAACAACATAACCATGCTTTGTGTGCCCCTTGCCTGCAGACATGAACGCAGAAACAGAGAAATAAGTGGTCCCCTGTCATTCAGACATATAGCCCACGTGGGGCCTGGTCAGTTAATGACCCCATCTCAGGCCCCTCCACCTCCTCCGTAAGATCGTCTTCTCATCCCTTTATTGCCTTGGCAAAACGCTCCCCTTTTTGTAATTCATTTCGATTCCCATGGTTCCTATGTTTTATTTTTCATTCGTTGAATAGATCTTGCTTGCTTGGAGTTCCTCTGCTTGCTCCCTTTTCATCTTTACATCAGTTTCTTCTTGTTGATATATATGTTTTCTTCCATTGTTGATCCGATTTCATCTGTTATTGGATGTAAGAGTTAGTGAGTACACTTTGGGTGGGAACATAGAATCATCATATCAGTAGTAATAAAGGATGTTTATATTCTGAGTGTATTGAGAACATCATAATGAAGGTTGTTTATGACTGATTTTGGTGGGAGATTTTTATTGTTTTGTAGATCCTGAAGTCTTTGGTGGTTAAACAAGTGGTGATTTACCGTCTCATTGAGGGAGGGGAGGGGGGAGGTGACAACGTGGGCATGAAAGGGCAACAGGTGGTTTTATCTTGTGGTTTAGTAGATGCTCAGCATAAATGGTCTTGTGTAAGGTGTGGGAAGACGCATCTTGCTGTGCAACCAATAGCTAGATAAAGTTTAGATTTCTCAAACGCCTATCAAGTGAATATAATGTGAGAAAATTTGTCATTCATTGATGTAGTGTCTCTATTTCTTTGCATTACTTTAATTGGCTTTGGAATATAGCGTAAAATTCTTATCCTATTCCTGAAACTTAAGCTTAATGTTCTAACATTCCATTAGCAGTGTTAAACGGAATAGACGCATTGTAGTAATATCCAATTTGCATGATGGATTTTTTATGCTGCACAATGTATAATATACACAGTATTACATCTGACTCAGTTCATTTAAGTCAAGGAACTCCATCTTTTGACACAACATTACATTTGCATGTGTAGCAAAGAGGTATTAAATGTTATCAATATTGCAACTATTGGATGACATATCGAGGTGTCTTTGTCAAGAATATGACATATTTTGGCATCTGTGAACTTTGTGGGTTGAGTTTGTGGTCCAAGAGTAATAGATTAATCTTGCCTCCCATTGAGTCCAGATCCCCTTCGTTTCATTATTTGTTGTAAGATTTATTTTAATGTTTATACAATTTGCAATATTTCTTTGTTAATTTTGTTGATAATTTATTTCATTCTGATAAGGAAATGTTCCTTCTACGATACTCTCTTTCAATCCTACTACTAATACTAAACCACTGTGTCTCAAATGAACTGTTATTGACACCCATACTTATATTACTGAAAAAACATATGTTTTCAATCTTTCATAGTAGTTCTTTTGCCTACACAGAATTTACCCCTTGTCTTTTCTGTTTTGTTAATGTTTGGAACAGTCATTTTCTTTTTTTGAATTATTTGAGTATCTTACCATGATAAAAATTGACACTCTCAATGACAGGCACTTTTGTAAATCAATGCCAATATTATGTGGTTATAGTCTGAAGGAAATACCAAATTAGTCTTATTGTATTGTCTATTATTTCTTGAAGCTTTCTCCTCTTTCTCTTTCTTCATTATCGCTTTAGATGTAATTATAAAGTGAAATCATATCAAAGGGTGTCAGGGTCATATTATGATATGTTTGGTAGGCGATAGTCATTGCTGTGCATGCTCTGTATTCAGTGAGGCATCCATCATAATGGTTTGTTTTCAGTACTTCAAAGCCAATACATTTCATGTCGCTTAATCGGGACATGTCTGGAGTCAAAGAAATATAATTATTGTGATTAAGCCTACCAATAATACACTAGTTGGTTTGTTCAAGTACAGATTAATGCATGCAACACACAACACATTGAGTCATTGGCAGCACATCGCATCCAAACACACTTCAAACTCATTATGACAGTTATAGTTATAGTAACAATATAGTATGAGCAACATTGCTGTGTGCATTTTTGGGGGGGATGTGGCTGTGTGTTGTATTAATAGTTTGTAGCACCAAAATGACATTGCTGCATTCTCTAGTCTGTTGGGGAAAATTCAATAGAACACATCAATTGATGAATTTCTCAACAATTGGAAAATGTTTTGCAATGGTCTTTTGCATGCGGCCTTGTTTTGCTTGACTTTTGATTTGCATGCATGATCAATAATTTGTAGTGAAGACCTTTTCAGGGAAAGCAAGCAGATATCATGGAGTAGTGATGGGGTTTTTTGTTTCTGCCTTTAGTACCCTTTATTATTTTATTCCGTATCATTTTAGACTTTGGCAGCTTATTAGAATTTGAATATATATATATAATATATATATATCATCAGTCAGGCCCATAAAAGTGCCCAGAACTTTGAGCACCTTTTATCCTCCCTATGTGTTATTTGATTTTTGCATGTGTTAAAGTAAAGACAAATGTTTTATTAATGTCAATTTTCATATGAAGTTTAGGCATGTGACACACAACCGACGAAGTGCTGTGGTTTCCCCTGGACAGGGATCTAATTTGGTTATTTGTCAGAGGAATTTAGTTTATGTATATCAAAGCTATTTAAATGGATCATCTTCCAAGGAGCTCCACGTTCTGTATGTACTCACTAAACAAGGAGTTGGCCCCTTTGGAATGGCCAGGAGGTAGACACGGCTCATTTACAGCAATGTGTCACTAATCGGGTCGCAGTTACAAAAACAGTTTGATACAAAGCAGCAACTTTATTATAAAGTTATTTTTGTTGATGTAGAAAAGGGTAAGATTAAGCAAAAGTTTTTGATTAAGCTGATTCAACTATACTTGTTAAACTTGATGAATGATTAAAATCTGTTTGTTGACACTCAACAAAACTAGTAGGTGGGAGTCGCCTGCTCCTTGTGAGACTTTTTGTCTAAATGAATCTGCTTTGCTGTTGATTGATTCACTGACCCAATTGGTCACATTGGAATGACATAATATATTTCTGGGGTAGTTGATTACATGTTGTATCATGTAGTTGTAGTCTATCTGCTTCAACTCTTTTAGTTTTAATTACGGCTCCAATCATACCATGATTGTGTCACTTTATACTGAGATGGGGGTACTATTAAAGTAACGACCATCAATATGAAACAGCAGCAGATATTACGAATATCATTGAGAATGTCTAAATTATGTTGGGAAGAAAATCAGTATAAGTTGTAGAAACAAAAGCTGTATTGAATTAGATAGGAAAAATTGGATGAAACCATTGCAGATTCACTCGCTCACATATTGCCATTATTTTATCAATCATATCACCATTCTAGACTACTTCTAAAAACGATTTTGTCAACATATAATTTTAATTGCGTTTGGTATTTTGTTATTATTTTTCAGGACTGATCGCCGATCGAGGATAATCTCTCCTCCTTCCAACTTTAGTCACATTGCCCACATGGGGCCAGACCAGGGTCATCAGGTCCTCATTGATCTACCCAAGGTGAGTGAGGAGAGCAGGCCAATAACTTGACACTGCCACACTCATACACACACTCAGTTAGGCTCTCAATCTATTTTTATTGACCAATGTAATGAATGAAAAGCGTTCATCAAATACTTTTTTATGATCTACCGTTTATTAGTTGCACAATGAATAATGACGCCATAAACAATCACACTAATGAAGGTGTTACTGTCTCATCTAATTCCACGAGTACCTATGTGTATGGGTTTTATTTCTAGCTGTTTCTTGTGCTGGGTTATAAAATTGAGTGGCACCAACAGCTCCTACTGCTATTCATTATCGAAACAATCCTTAAAGACATAATGTGTCATTTCCTGTTACAATTGATGAAAAAATAAGTAAACTTTAATAATTCAGTAATATTTGTTTTAAAAACACCCGTGTTTGGAGCCCACTATTCCAGAATGGGATTGTTCTATATTGTATTTTTTTTCTCCTCCTTGGTAATAGAGTGGTCAAGCATCTTCAGGTGGCAGTGATGAAATGCATCGTGTGAAAAGCATGTTCCAGCCACAACTCAAATCTATTCATGAAGCCCAGATGAAAGGAACTAGGCCGAGCAGCTCGCATTACAACGGTAGGACATGGGGCATCATGCAATGCTAGGCATAGACACACCAAAAGGAAGGATAATGGTTAAACAGGAACTGGCAAACTTTTTGGGTATCATACCTTGAAAGATATCCAGATCTGTTAATCTTCGGTTAATTATCTGATTTCAGACTTTTTTTTACTATCTAAGTGGACTGAAAATCCAGTATTAAGTTTTGTTGTTTCGACATTGCTATTTTCATTGGGATATGAAATGTTTCAGACTAGACCATTTTTGTTGTTGTCATTTACACCCCTGCCTGAACTGGGAGACTTTTTTGGATATCGTACTTTAAAACATGTTTTATTATAGACTTTTTCTCTTTTATGTTAGTGATAGATATTGTTTTATATCTTTTGGTAGGCAATGCAGCAAGTCGGGGTAGCAGCCAGTCACGGCCTGGAAGGGGAAGAGGCCGATCCTTACCCTCGAATATATCTGGTCAGGGAGGCGACCACTCCAACGCTCCTTCTAGTAGTCAGTCATCCTCTCGCACCCTTCACAGCCAGCTTCCACCACCACCGCCGCCTCCACCACCTCATCCTCCACAAGCACCACCACCACCAGCAGCAGCAGCAGAACAGCAGCATCCTTATGAACAAAGTAGTTTTGAGAAAGAGATGTCTTCTCAGATTTTTGAAGTGAGTCCATTTTTTTAAACTAATCCTTCTTGACTTAGTGACTTACTTACCATATCCTTTTGTTATTTACGCATAGCTTGGGTAGACCTTAGTTTCGACAGAAGCTTTTTTTACTTCACCTTGCCAGTAAATTTGTTTTACTTTCCTCACGAGCAACTAATCACCCTGCAGTTTTTTTTACTGAAGAGTTGTTTGCTTTATACATTAAAACAAATGGTGAATTTATAACCAACCGACCAGCGCCTCGGATGTATTTCAGACCATGAAAACAGTTATTTATTAAGTTATCAATTGAGGTCGAAAAGAGATTGACTGGAAGAATTGACGTCACATTTTCATTCTTCAGATTATGAATTCGTCAGAAAGTGATTTCAACGGAGCGGGTAGTTCTTGGTCTTTACCTGCCTATGAGAACTCCCAGAGCTAACAAACGGTTTTGAGTTTTCCTCTCTCACTTCACTGTGAAAACAAAGTAAACCTTGTTCCCATTTTTCTTCTTCAAATTTGTTCATATCTTTCCTGCTCTGTATGTGAGCATCTTGCTTGTAAAGGAGTATGTAATGCACCGTCGTGGGGGGGGGGGGGGGGGGGCGG
>JAUEKX010032743.1:0-14177 GCA_031834005.1 Dendronotus venustus
AACACAATACTACCATATGGCATTGGGCAGAAGAGCCATGACTCAGAGGCCCCTGGGATAGAAACAACAACAACAACCATTATGATTATAACCCGAGAATGCAAGTGAAATTCCCGACTTGAAATTGAAATTCATTTCCTAACCTAGAGCTAGTTTTGTGAAAAACATTGTAATTTATAAAGGTTGTAGTTGTAGCCTACACTTCAAAACAGTTGGGGATAATAATTTGACACTTCCTGTTACTGTTGTTATGAGGCTGAGGAGATGCAGTGCAGGGTTGACCCTTCAAAAAATTGTGCTCAGGGGAAACCATTTTTCATCAAAAATACCGTAACAACATCCAGACCAGACGTGTTTATTTGTTGTATTGGTATTCTCTGATTATGTAATGTTGTGTAACTGCTTTGACGTTTAGTTTTACGAAACCAAAAATTGTTAGTTTTTAATTTGTTACCCTTTGCCTTATAACTATAACTTATTATAATATTAGAACCGCTTTTGCAGTGTCAGCACCCAGCTCCATGCTGTCTTAAATGGGGCAGATGAACCCAATGTCCACCTTTGACAAAACATAGAGCTAGGAAATATGGATCAAAAACTACAGCAGGTGATCAGCCCACTGTGCTCGTCCTTGAGTTGCGCTATGGCCAATACACAGGATGCATTAATCACAGCCTATTCAAATCATTTTCTTCACTCAATAACACTCTCTACTCTTTAGTATTTGGAGTTTTAAATGGACTAAAAATAAATGAGAGCATCTATATAGCGCTTACCCACGGTCATCACCATGCTCTAAGCACTTCACAATACCACATTTATCCCCGACATCAGTCTCCGACAGCATGAGAAAAATCGTGTAAAGAGTCTTTCCCAAGGACTCAACGTTGGGCCAGGTCAGGACTCGAACCCTGGACGATGCCATTTTAATAAGAAAAGTATAAGAGACAGTTACTTAGATGAATAACATTACATGGTACACAAGAGAGTACCTAAACAGTTATACAGATGAATTTGAAACATCTCGTAATTTTTTCAATTTCTTTATTCATTCTTTGAAATTATCAACAAAACTTCAAAACCATTTATCAATATGTATCTAATGACTAAAATGGGATAAACAAACTCAAGAAAACTTGTGGGTGGGACCGTATAAATTGGTAAGAAAAAGAATAAAGGTGGGAGTGGCAATTGTTGAGACTGGATTGGAAAAATAATCCATTTACCAAATGAAACTTCATCGCTCATACTTAACTTATGGGAATGCCATACTATGACTATGATTCACAATTATAATTAATGAGGTAAGTCAAAAAGCTTTATACATATTTTTCCTTCAAAAGAACACATCAACTTATTTCATGTATCATACAGTGCAGGGAGTTTGTTTTAAAGTAAAGAGAGCACATCAACACATTTTTGGTCATACAGTGCTGGGATGATAAGAAAGATAAGAAAAAGAGCCCCTTAAGAGACACCCCTCAAATACCTATACAGGGGAAATATGATGATGAAAGCAACTAGAAGCAGGACACCCACCAAGTTTCAAATGATTACGTAAAAAAGAAAATGCTATCACTATCAATATCAATGAATGACAGGATTATTGCTGCTACACCTTTGAGCAGCATTCAACACGAACTGGAATTCAGCTGGAAAGATGTATAGGGGTATTTGAGATTTAAATGTTTGAAAATAAAAAATGAACATACATGGCATATTCAAGATACTGGGATACTACTACTAGCCTTAGATCCAATGGTTCAAATGAAACATTGAGCACCTACCACCATGTGAAAATGTGATTTAAAAAATGTCATAGTCATAGGTGTACATCTTTCAAAAAAAGACCTTGACAATAAGTTTAATTTCAATGCACATTGAATAATAATTATAATTAAAATACAGAGGTTTCTTACTACAGAAATGCCATTGAAAGAGTGAGAGGAAGAGAAACACAATAATAAATCTAGGAAATTGTCCTGAGGCTGAATAGGGGAAGACCAAGGCTGTCCTAAAGGTCGGGCAACTTTGAGCAAAGGACAGTCAGTGAAATGCTTAGATCATACTCATCATACAGTACAGTGTGTACTGTGAAAAAGCAACAAGATCAAATTGATTTGAGTTAAAAGATAAGAATAAGTGCAATAACAAGAAGTACAACCCACTAGGGAGACGAGTCATAAGCGACATGAGCATCATAATCATACATTTTTTAAAGAAAATAAAATAAATGCTTTTCTAGATTGTCATCATTTCCTGCATGATAAAGATGAAGGAGAAAAAAACCCTGTTCAAAAATTCAAACTCTGCCACATTAGCAACAAATAAAAACATTCATCAGAAGACAGAGTACGTACAAAGACAATTTGTCTAAATATTTAATCACTAACTAATCCAATGTTTGGAAAAGCACAAGTTGTCAAACTTGTTATCAACATGTTTTATGTGATGATAGAATTTACATAAACATCACTTGCACTTAGAAGGATTGTTTCTTAATTCCTTCAAAACAACCAATGCACATCAAAAGAAATGGCAGGAAGGAAATTCCAGAAACAATAGTGACAGAAAATTGCTTACAGTACCGTACAGGCCTACAGACAATGAATGTGAAACAAATGTACTTTTCTGGCAATAGTTACAATGCTACTTTTTTTTGGTCTAGTTTCTCATACGTATATATATACAAATATACAAATAAAAGTGGAGACACAAAAAAGTTGGGAAATAAAGACTCCATACTCTCTGCAGAGAAGAAAACAATCTTCACAATTTAAGCAGAAAAGCAAAAACAAGGAAAGCCAAAGTAAGCTTAACACTTCATAATATGTCCAACGATACAGCATTGCAATTGCCAAAGGATTGAGTTTGTACATCATCCAGTACCAGTACTTTCAGTAACAGTACTACTTATTAGTACTATCTTTCAGCGATGGTGTTTGAACATAATGCACTGGCTGTGGAACAGTTGTGCCTCCCGGTGTTGGAATTTCTGTAGGATTATCGATAGGTTTTGCTTTCCTGATAATGACTGGCTGTGGAGCATTAGAAAGAACTGGGCCTGACGGAATGGATGAACTACCCGGGGGACTTATCACATTACCACTTATCTTCATCAATCCCTTTCCTTGGGACAAGCCTAGATTCTGACCCATATTACTACTACTATTAGGCATTGTTGCAGTCCCTGGCACTGAGACAACTTTTCCTGAAGTTAACAAGACAGTGGGTTGTGTCACATGTGTGATGAGGGTGTTCGTTCCGCCAGATAAAGGAATACTCCTTATTACTTTTGGTTGAGGTGTGGTTACAGATTTCATCGGGTTTGAAGAATGGATAATATATCTCGGTGCCACTCCTGTCTGAATAACTTGGGGTGGGATCAGTAGTTTGCCGTTCTCAATTGGAATAACCTGAGCAAGGGGAACAGTAGAGGGTTGAGTTACAGAGACTGATTTACAGCCACCAGGAGTAAACAGAACGTTTTGTGCTGGTATCGTTGGTATTTTGGCAGTTGCTGTATTAGTTTTTGTGGTTATAATTATGGAATGAGTTCCAGGAGACTTTTTGAGAACAGAACTTTGGGTGACAGTCAATTGTTTTTGTGGAGATGATACTACGGTGGTGGCAAAAGATGAAGTGGGGGACATTGAAACATTCTTTGTTGGTGAGGTTAACGACAAAGAACGGCTTTCAGGCGATCTAATCACCTTAATTCCGCTTAGAGATGACAATTGCTGTGCACTACTCATGGGTAAAGCGACAATACGGACTGCGACTGGAGTCTGTCCACCGGGGAGGGTAGATGATACAGCTGTAATACAATGCTGGACTTGAGAAGCAGGAGTGGATTTTCCTTCAAACTGACCTGGATTAGGTGACTTGGAGCATAGATTCTTACTCGACTTATCAGACAATGGGTTGGGCTGCACTGTTTCTTTCTTTGGTGGAGTTCCTTTATCCTCTGATAGCTTCTTGACTTTCTTTACGTCTATGCTATCAGGAGAGGTAATTAAAATCTTTCTTTTTTTCACTTCCACAGATTGACCAAGGGGTGATATTTGCTTTGTTGAATTATCTACTTTAAATTCTACAGGCGACGTTTTTGATGCTCCAAGTTGATATGATTTGTCATTTTGTTTGTTTGCTATGCTCTTCGCCTTAGAATTAGGAGATGTTTCTGTTACCTGATAAGACTGTTTGTGCTGCTTCTCATCAACAGAATCAACCCCTTTCTTCATCAAGGTATCTTTGCATGCTTTTTGACGGTCAAAATCAGACTGCTTCTCTTGTGAATCAAGACTCGCTAAATTTTGTTTTTTCAATTCCTTTTCCTGTCCTGAGATTCTTAAAGGTTCTTTGGATTCAAAGGTATTGCCACTTGTTTTAGCAGCATTATTTTCCTTTCCAGGAATTGCCTCAGATGATTCTTCATGCTTCTGATCAGACATCTGCTCATTGTTTAAATCCACATTTCCAGAATCCTCCATGCTGGTACTTCTGATAAAGGGAACATAGCCAGGATCCGACTTTTTCTTCTTCTTGTAACTCGATTCCATATCACTTGGATCAAACTTCTTTGGACGTCCTCTCTTTCTGGCAGGGGGCTTCATGACTTCTAATACAGGTGGTTCATCACAACTTCTTTTCACGGACTCATCACTTCTTCCACCTTTCTGAAAAGACATTGAATCTTTTTGATGCTCCCTTTGTTTTCCTTCAATGCCAGAGAATGTTTTAGTAGCTGATAATGTCTCCTTGGTTAAAAGTGGGGGTCTTCCTCTTTCTGAATCGAAAAACTTTTTGTTCACAGCTTCTGCTCTTTTTAAGTTAATACTGTCTTTCAAAGCTTGAGCTTGTTGAGTGGATTGTAGTTGAGATTTCGCTTCAACCTGGGATTTCGTTGGTCTACCTCTTTTGCCCGTACTCTTCAAGGAAATAATTGATAAATTCTTGTTTTGATTTTTGAAAGGCCGCCCTCTTTTTTTTGGAGCAACTTGATATGAATCCATTTCTGATGTTCCATTTGGATTTTCCTGACTGGTCTCATATATTCCAGATGCCTCCCCAAATTTTTGAGTCATGATATTTGAATTAGTCTCTTCATTCCATTCATCTTGCTTCCCATACTCAGTGGGTGATAGTTTACTCTGGGGACTAGTGACAACCTCTGGAGAACTGCTTTCTTGATCATTCTCATCTTCTTGTCGATGGTGCTTCAAAGTGGTCCACTTGAACCCTTTCTTTTTCATCCTTTTACCCGAGCCAAATGGTCTGCCTCTTTTTTTATCCACTCTTGTAAGAGTTCCATCTTCTTCCACCTTTACACGCCCTTGAATTATATCACTACTATCTGTGTTGAAAGATTTGCTCCACTTCAAGTGTTCAATAATCTTTTCCAACTCGGCTTCATGAGCCAAGTCCTCTGCTGTTAACTGGTTTTCTTCTTCTCGTATTTTCCTCACAGAACAAACCCTTTTATAATGAAGGTCAACTCCTTTGATGAAGGTAAATCTTTTATTACAATATCTACAAGTGTGTTGTTTCCTGATCATCATCTCATCGGCTAAACCACTCAAAAGAGGTTTTTGGTTTTTCAGTTTGTCCTTGCCACTGCAGATTTTGACGTGTCTCTCAAGCATTGACATGGATTTGAACTTCAGACTACATCCAAGACATTGGTGTTGGTCCAAAACTTGGTACAATTCTCTCCTTCGGGTATGATTAGATGGATTGTACAATAAACCATACTGGTTTCTCTTTCTTCTAGGAAGGCTGGAGAAGTTCATCAAATTCTTAGGTCTTCCTCTAACGGCAGGAACAGGGCTTTTCATGATCATTTTTTGTTCAGTGTTCTGAGAATACAAATCTTTTGACGTAATCACTGGTGATTCTTTTATCATTTGATAACTCTTGAACTTGCTTGTCAGCATACGTTGACGAATAGGTTTTCCAACATAGGATTGGTCAAATTTGACATTTGCTTTATTCTCAACAACAGCTTTGTTTATTTCAATGTTCAAACTTGGATGTTTTGAAGTTGGGCAATCATTATTTGGGTCACACTGGATCATATGAGAATGAAGCTTGTTCATATTCTTAAAAGGAAATTTGCATCGAGAACATGCATATACTTCTGGGGGTACCATGTTGTCTGGAACAAGCTGACTTTGGGCTAGAATTCCAAATCGCATCGGGTAGTAGTAAAACATGTCTTCAACATAATTATCCCTCTCCATTGCTAAAGAGCTTGGTTCAATGTGTGGATGTTTTTTCAGCTGATGACGAAGGCATAATTCCAAACAGCTAAAGTGACGGTGACAAATAGAGCAAACAACAGTAATCATGCCTTTCTTACCAAACCATATCCGATTGTAGGATTCCCAAATCTCAGGAGGTTTGATACAACGCTCAGTTGTTTCCTGTGCATGATAAGAGCGTTCATAATCTCGCCTACTCATCAATCCGATATCTTTCGCAAAATTTTCCTTTCCCCTCTGTTCAGGTTTTAACTCTATCTTTTCTTCTTCATTTCTGTCTTGAAATTCTTTCCGCATTTTCATGACTTTTTGTTGTCTTACAAACTCAACAACTGGGTAACAAAATTTTTCAAAAGTCTTTCTATCTGTTTTATTATAGTGTTGCCCTTGCCAAATGGAGTACCTGCGAGGTTCGTGCCTTGAAAGGTCATGGATGTTAAAATCTGATCCAAACAGTTGGTCGCTATGCCGATGTAATTTCTTGGAATGGAGAAGCTGACCACAAGCCGACACTGATGAAAACCGATGTCTCTTTTTTCTGCTGAATTTTTGACAGGATATTTCACTTCCTTCCTTGGAGAAGAGGTTTAAAGAGTCCAGCAATGTAATGTCATTTGATCTAGACTGAGGCCAGAAATATCTGGAACCCAATTCAAGGTCGAGTGCTCTTAAAGACAATTTGTTGAGCCTATACATCAGATCTTGCATTCCAATCTTTGTCTCCAAAAATATCTTCATTCCATCATCTGCTTTTCTGACAGGTGTTATTTTAGGATCAAATGTTAATGAATCATTTGCATCACGTAAATCTTTAACAGATTCTGAGCCTTTTGAGAGCAAACCCTGACCTGTATGAGGCAGGTGAGATCCTTCTTGATTGATACTGGATTCATTTTCAGTCAATGTGCCGTGTACTTCCTTCAGTTTTGGCATATTTCTTTCCATATCAACATTATCAACAGAATCTGAATTCCCAACAGTCTCTTCTTTTCTATTTGGTGATATACATCCTTCTTCATTCCTCTTAGAAACATTGAGTAAAATGTCATTCATGATATCTTTGCAAATCAGGTCCAATTCTTCAGAGCTACCTCCTATGCCATTAGAAACATCTGAATGCTTCTTGTCCAACATCTCAGCATCTTCAGATTCTTTAGGAGTCTCATTGTTAAGGTCAGTCACAGTGTTGCCATCATCTATGTCCTTGATTTCCTCTTTACAAATAGGCTGGGTCATATTTTCATCAACTTTTGAAGCACTATTATAGAACGATGTACAATCCCTGACATAGCTAAAACTTGGTGGGAAGTTGTAATAAGCCCATTCAAGTTTGGGAGGAGAAAATGAAGCTTTTGCTTCAAAGTCAAAGCTCAATTTCTTACGACTTTTAAGCATTTCTGCTCCACCTTCAATATATTTTGACATATTTTCAGCACTTCTTTGATTGACATTGGAGAAAAATGATTTAGGCGATGGAGGTGGTGAAAACTGCAGGGTGTCTTCTTCAGGACGGTTAAGGTCGTCGTCTGCATCATTTGTCATCTGGAAGAGAAATTCTTGCACCGACTGTGAGGCACCATGTCTTCTTGAACGGTGTTTTAACAAATAAAGATGGGAACGAAAAGAAGCGCTGCAAATTTTACAATTATACCTTTTTTGAGAAAATGATGAAGTATTTGCAATGTTTTCAGTTGATAAAGTTCTGTCTAATTGAAACTGATTATTCCCTTTATGCCAAGATTTTTCACCAGGAAAGTATTTCACTCTCCTTTCGATTACGATACTTTTCTCTTCTATTGGCATCGGCAGAGCTTCTTGAATTGAATCTGTCGTCGTATTGTGTGATGCAAATAACTTGAACTCCTTTGGAATATTCTTCGACCCTTTGGGTCTGCCTCGTTTGGCCTGAAAGCCAACACCTGGGTTTTCAATGCTATAAGCCTCACCATCATTGGGGGAATTGAATCTTTTTAACCTATCCTTACGTGCTTTCTCCCTGAGATATTCTTTAAGATTTAGCCCTGGATGTACAGCACGTAGATGTTTAACTAATGTCCCAGCATTTGGAAAGAAGGCATCAACACATCCATATTTACATGGAAAACTCTTGCCAAGATGAAACCTCGCGTGCATTTTCAGGTAAGTCTCTGAAGTAAAAGCTTTGCCACAAGTCAAACAGCGGAACTTTCGATCTGTCCAGAAGAGAAAAAAAGAGAAACAAAAACTGATGAACACAAATTATCAAATTCTTTTTAAATCAGCCTATATATATCAGCAAAAGTTGTTACAAGTAAGAAACTAAACTATATTTATAAATAAAGTCTTGCATTTCATTTTTTTCACAATCCTATCAATACTCGCTTAAATGCCTCCTTACTCATATTACCAGATTAATTCCTTTTAAATGTTACTATTGGTTAATGGACGAAAAAGGGAAGAAAATTTGTGGTTCTGACTAGCCGAGTGATTAGAGGGTCTGCTCTCTAATCCGGAGGTCGAGGGTTCAAACCCTGCGTGGTGACAAAAAATGTTTTTTCTTCTTATTTTCTTCCCTAGGCTTCGTCTTTCGGCACTGATCAATTTATATTTCCATCTAATGGAAACCTTGTACCTATTGGTTAATGGGTAATATAAACATTAAACATTTCTCTGACATTACTTATATTGCCTTTGCCAAATTTTGCCAAACCAACTTTCTAATATTCAATTAATATCTTAACATTTGTATGAAGAAGGAATTGTTTTGGTCCGTATCTGAATTTTGAAATTGCTATTTTCCCTATTAGAATAAATTTTGTAACCAACTTGATTTCAATTTTACTATCACTATCAGCTTTCTCAACCACATCCTCATTGTTAATCTTCAATTCAGAGAGTTATCCTTTCCCCTATTTTCCCAGGAATTAGTATTAGGTTCTATATTTCTTTTCATAACATCTCAATTGTATAACAGTGATAGAACAATGCTCCAAATAGTTACAATCATTTGATTCTCTTCTTTTCATTTTTTGTTACTAGATTTCTTTAGGATAACGATTGTGAATAAATTTCGACTTCAGAAATGTTTATTCTACTTATTTCGTACATCTGCTAAGATATTTATTGTCAATATTCTATTCTATTCTAAAAACTCTTGATATGATCTACATTTCGTGTCCGTTTTAATAGGTTGTACATTTGTTTTCTTATTGTATATCCCTTCCAGATAGCAAAAAATAACAAACTTTATTTTACAAACTAATACAAATAACAGAACATTATAAATAATCTATATTAGTTCTGTTAGAACCCAGAATTATTTTCAAATTCTTCTATTGTTATGATTATATTTTATCAATTCTATTTGGGAGCGACACAGATTAGTCCTAGATTTAGCATACTCCATTTCATTAAAAAAGCATTTTGATTAAGAGACTTAAGTACTCATTTCATTAAACAAGATAAAAGATAAAATGAATTATGATCCATAAATATCATTGTTTATATTATGTACGCTCAGAGACTGCATCTCCCAGCAGACCAATATATTCCAAAACCTTCTCATTCAGTCATTCAGTACAATCACTGGGAAACTTTGTACTACCATAATACTATCAAGATCTTTCTCTGCATATAGCCTAGTAGTACTCATTTGCATCCAAGCGAAGTGAAGAAAATATTCATGTAAAGATCATTTCCTAAGGTGTAAAAATCAGAATACGAAACTGGGACCTTATGATCACCAGGAAGAAAGCCTGGCAAATGGGCTACCAATAAAGATTTTTCTTTTCAGAATAGATATCACTTCCTAGTCCTAGCTATATTACTAGACTGATAAACCACACTGACAAATAGAATAATAAATAATAATACTTTCCTACCTTTGTCATCTGCCTGGTGATGCATCAAGTTGTGTCTGGCAAGATTAGCCTTGTTACGGAATCGCACACTGCACTGGAGGCACGCATATTGTTTGAAGCCGCCTTTGAAGCGATGAGGGTCGTTCCTTATGTGATACTTCAATTCATCCATGCTTTTGTAGACTAAGACACACATGTGACACCGGTAGAGATCAACTGGTCGATCAGTTTCTTTCACTTCAACAGGTTTTGATCTATTGTCAGGCATTGAGGACGTGGAGGGGAGTTGATGAGACATTGTTTGGAATGAGGATGCTGCTGCTGCTGTGGCACTTAAACTGGAGACCGTAGCATTTACGTTGGTTATCCTAGTGGGTGAAATTATGTCCAAATTCTGACTAGACACTGATGATGACGATACAGATACCAAAGGTAAGGGTTGACCTTGACTTTGATTCAATGATGACTGGAGTTGCACACTGGTGGTAATTAACGTATCTTGGATGGATAGGGCCACTAAAGGCATACCACCACTAGCATTTTGAGATTGTGATGAGATTGATGGAGTCACCAAGATAGGGTTTGAGGTTGGTGGAGACAGTTTGCTGGTGGGAGTCGTGATTGGAAGGAGCAACAAAAACTGTTGTTGTGGTGGAGGACTCTTTAAATCTGAAGCTGAGGCTAACATTGTAGGAACTGACAGTTGAGGCTGAGGTGTTGATGCCTTTGCCATGTTAGAATATTCGTCAATACCTTTAGACATTTCTTGCGCTTCATGAGTTGAAAGTGATCCATCAGTGTCTTTTGGATTCGCATTTATGCTTAATTCTTCAGCAGAGGTGTCTTCCTTTTCACTTTTCACAGTGTTACATTTCTTTTCTTCATTCAATTTTTCATGGCCAAAAGATTTAACACATTCATCTTCTGTCATTCTAGCACTATTTTGTGGACTGTTTTCTTCTGTCTTCTCTGCACAATTGTCTTTTTCTTTTTCTGCCTTATCTTCTTCCTGAGTAAAAGATAACACTTTTTCAGTAGTTTGGTCTTCTTTTTTCAGTGAATCATTTTCTTCAAGTATTGGTCCGAACACATCATCTTTGTTGGGCATATTTTCAACTTTTATATTTTCTTCTGGGATATGTTTATCTTGTGATGAGATACAATTTTTAAGACTGTCTTTTTCTTCGGTTCCACTCCCATGGTTAATGCCTGAGCAACTTTGTGAATCATTTACTAATGCTAACTCCACAGATTTCAAATCTTCATTTGCATCCTGTGGTGTCTTTTTTGACGCTGGAATTGAACACTCTGAAACTTTCTCAATACCCTCTGATAATCTTTTACTACACTCTGAACTTACTCCTACAGCACCAGTGTTTTTGATTGATAAAGTATCTGAAATGGATTTAGTAGCGTCGACCTGAGACTGAGCCAATGATTTTAACGTTGGCACTTCTTTTTTAGAATCATCAAGATCTGAATCCATGAGAGTTTCATCACAAATTAAACTTTCAGAAACGTCTTGATGGTCATTTCTTAGTTCCTTCCGACAATCATTTTCTTTGTGAAAATCATTTGAGCTCAAGCTGGTGCCGTCTTTCATCTTTTCACTATTATTCTCACAAGTAGTAGCACTGTTTTGATGTTCTAAAGCACTTTTTATTTTCTCACCCTCTTCATCAACTTGATAGTTGATAGACTGCGTATTACTATGGAATGTTTCAAGCTGGCAATGTAAGACATCATCTTTGGAGAGGTAGCGGTGATTGATATGAACACCCAAATAATGCCGTTTTAAGCTAAATGCATGGTTGTATGAACTATCACAAATATCACATTTATATATTACTTTGTTATTAACAGTGAAGTTTTGATGCTCTGGAAGAAGTGAAAAGCGAACAATAACATCCTGATCCCTTTTCTGGAGGGTTGAAGAGGTGTTGTTTTCTTGTTCCAAAAGCTCCCTTTTATCCAAGCACTGACACAAATCGTCACATTCCTGCCTTACGACTTTTAGTGATGAAATTATGTAAATTTCATCATGATCTTCCATTTCCAAAACTCCATTATCTTTGGTTCGAATAACAACAGGTTTCAACAGATCTGGGTCGTTAGGATTAAAGCCTGTACTCGACTCCAATTTTTCTTTCCCGTCTCCTTTCATTTTTTCTATGTAAGACTTCACTGAATTTGGTCTGCCTGATTTCACATGGACTTGTCTAAATTTTGCCTCTGCATCATTTTCTTTTTTCAGATTAATTGTTTTTTGAGAATTGATTTGATCAACTGTTCCAGCTTCCTTTTTTATATCAATCACTTTTGATACACTTTTCACAGCTGTTTTGAAAGTAGAAATATTTGAAACTGATGTTGGACGTATAAAACTTTTAGTTTCAATCTTTTGCTCCACAGGAAAATGTCGCAATGTTGTTTGTTCAGCCTTTTTGGACTCTGTCACGTTGCGGACTTTCATGTTATCTGTCACATTGCGGACTTTTATGTTATCTGTCACATTGCGGACTTTTATGTTATCTGTCACATTGCGGGCTTTCATGTTAAGTTGAGATGGCGAGTTAATTTTGTTGAGCTGTGGGTGGAAATCTACTTTCCTTGGAATCCTGAACATGCTGTTCATGCTTTTTTGCATTAGTGCTGCATCTTGTTCAAAACAGAGCATATCTTCACCTAACACTTTTTTCTTACGAGCTCTTTTTGTTTCAATGATTTCTGGCACAAACTTTTTCTCATCGCTCCAGGGTACAACCTCTGTGAAAAGATTAAAAAAGATAACATTAAGACTTAAATCTTGGAAAGCATTAGTCTAAAATCTTTTTAAAGACGCTCTTTCGTGAGACAATTTCAGTGAAAGAGCATTTCACTTTTTCAGTTATATGAGCACATCAATCATTTGCTATGCTGCACTACACAAGTTCATGAGTGCATTTCATGTCTGATAACAATCTATTAAATCCATTTCCCTTAACCCATTAACGACTTCGCCCATGTCTGAGACGGTGCTCTTGTGTCGCTAAACTGTCTATGGCCCATTCACAGAGGGCTATGTTTGTTTGTTTGTTTGTTATCAAATGCCTTATATCGCTTTCGCAGTGTCGGCACTCCATGCAAAGTCTTAAATAGTGAATGAGGTAGATGCCCCAATAACCACCTTCGACAAAACACAAAACCGGGAAATACTATGGATCAGGAGTTACGGCAAGCAAGCGATCAACCCACTGTGCCCGTCCTTGAATGGCGCTATGAGCAATACACTAGACGCATTACTCAGCTGCTAACCAAACAACTTTTTATATTGCCAACTTTGAGTTGCCTCTCATTTAGAAGTAAAATTGAGAGAACCCACACTGCAGGCTAAGGGCTATGTTACGTGCTTGAAAAACCAATGTTATTGTTGACAAAAATTAACGCAGTAACGCCCCTTAATCATAACATCCGCCGCCTTGTTAACACCAGCAGTTTTTTATGACAAATTTGTCATGTTCAAGCAAGATGGCAGGTCCTTATCGAATAAACAATCGCTTATTTATTGCATTAAAAGGATTACTAGAAATTAATCGTGATTCAGATAGTGATGATGCTGATTTCGATGATGCAATGAAAACTTGAGTGAGAGAATGGATGAAGAGGGTGGTGATGCATTGTCTAATTTGATGAGGGTAGGGATAGGTGATTTTTAGTGATTGAGCCTTTGTTTAGTGGCACAAATGAATGAAAGGGTAACGTTGAAATAAGGGTTTTACTACTGCTTTGTCCATCATAAGAACTTTTGTAATCTCCTTTTTCATTTATGTTTGTTTGGACCTCTAAACCTATCACTGATTGAATGACAAAGTTGTATTTACTTAACCCGTATGAAGCGTAAGATGTCTTAAAACTTCAAGCTAAATCCTATCCCGGAAGTGCGCACGTAGTTCTAAAACTTCTAGATCCGGTGGTCCCTCCGAAGGCGCAGGAAGTTTATGAATGGATTCATTAAAGAAATAACTCTTTATGAATGGAATTCCCCTATTTCTTTAAATAGTAACAAGCTCACTTCCGATGTTTTTCATTGGTTGAT
>JAUEKX010033186.1:0-14162 GCA_031834005.1 Dendronotus venustus
GGTGATTACAAGCTTTTCATAGTGTCAATTGTGGCCTTGCTTGGTACAAATAATATGATATGTCCATAATTACTGAAAATCATCCGAAACCACGCACTTCCTGACTCGCACGCATAACTCGATAAGGCATATGCAAAGTGCTAGAGCTACCACCGACATGACCTGCGCTTCTTCAAGCGGGTTAAGATTAGATGCGAACAATTTTGACAATCTTAAAATTAATTGTTCAATTCTTCAAACTAATAAAAGATGAGCTTTGGGAATGATTCTTTTAACGGCAGACTAAAGACAAGAAAGATAATATCTCTCGCGTCATGCCATAAATACTTACAGTGGATATTGGTCCTGGTTCTTTTTTGAGCGATTTCAGCAAAAATTCTACCCTGGTCTGAAGGTGCTTAGCCTGAGGTTTCAATTCTCCATCTGGCAAAATCTGAAATGGAATTAAAACTATTAGTCAAAAATATAGAATGACAGACTTGTTTAAATGAGTAATAATTCAATAAGAAACTAGAGAAAGTACTATTCCATATCCAGAAGAAGAAAAACTTTTAAAATACTTACATTTAATCAATAAGTTCTCAAGTGTTAAACTAAATAACACCATAGCGCACAACTTATCATAGTTCTTTTGCATTATATATCATTATTTCAAACATTAAAAACCATGGCATGCCACAACTTACCCTGTCGGACAAGCCCAAGTCGGGATCCATCTTGATTGCCTCCCAGCTGTTCATGCCATACTCATAAACACCTTTTAACAAATTACTGTCATCATCCACATTCCAAAAACAATCCCAATGTACTTTCTTGACCGATAGGTCAATTCTCCATCTGGACAAAAACAGATAGAATGAATGAATGAAAAAAAAAAGTGCAGTGTATCAAAAGCATTAAACCATAAGAAACAGTTGCAAAAACTCAGAACTGATCCAAGTTTGTAGAGGAGCAAGAGAAGAAGAAAAATTTGCTTTTCAAGCAGATATTTGTACCTTTCTGCATAAATATGAATTTATCACTTCCTGCATAAATATTTTTCTTGATATGGATACCTTAAAAAATGTAACTTCATTATTTATCAGAAGTATAAAGTGAATACCCAGCCTATAGTAGGTTCTCATTTTTATATCTAAATGAGAGGCAACACAAAGTAGGCGATATAAAAAGTTATTTGATTAGCATCTGAATAATGGGTCTAGTGTATTGCTCATAGCGCCATTCAAGGACGGGCACAGTGGGTTGATCGCCTGCTTGCCGTAACTCCTGATCCAAAGTATTTCCCGGCTTTGTGTTTTGTCAAAGGTGGTTTTTGGGGCATAGACCTCATTCACCATTTAAGACTTGGCAAGGAGCTGGGTGCCGACACTGCGAAAGCGGTACAAGGTATTGGATAACAAACAAACATAAAGTGAATACCCACTTTTTCCTCAACTCTTTATCGTCTGGGATGGCATCTGCTAGAGGCTTTAGGTCTTCTTCTGTTTTCAGCAGGGCTTGGGCATTGATACTGACACTGGCAATCTTGAAGGTTGGTCCTTTGTGACTTTTCTTAGACACTAATAGAGAACAAAAAAGCCCAGAGGGAAATGATCTAAGCAAAGAGACAATCGGAACATTTCGAAGGAAAAAATTATTTACACAATGTTGTAAATATTCATTATTCAAATTTATTACATGCACTTAACATAATGTCATTGGGGTCTGAAAAATCAACTGCCTGTACTTTTTGTCCGATTGAGGATGAGAATGAGACCTACCTTCTGAGCCGGGATTTTCTTGCATTTTCTGATTGTGTTCTTTCATCAACTCTTCACAACTCTTCTTGATGTGTTCCCCAAGTCGGCGAAGATCAGCCTCCCCCTTCTCTTGAAGCTCTGAATCTTCTGCAATGGCATCCAACCTTATCAAGCAAAGAAGAAAGAAAAAGTATAGGATAATATCAAAAATTGAGGACTACAGAAAAATGGGGAAGACCGTATGCACGAAAGCCAAGACAATCTAAATTATACAACTACAAGCAAAATTAAGTTCAATAAATTGTTTTAATCAAAACATTGTTTAATGTCAAAATCATGTCAAACAAGTAAGTATCATTTGATGCGGCTGTTATGCCAGAAGAGCTGTGAATCTATTTTTTACCCGATTATTATTTTTTTAAACAATATATCTATTCATTTTGTACATTTTTGTTCATGGACGGGAAGAGAATCAAATGACCTCAAACAGGATTAGTATTTCCTTGGTCACTGCAATTTTCTCCAATTCGATTGGCTAGAATCTTTTGTTTTATTATTTTCACATATCTATCGCACAGTAACTTTGACTGGGTCTCTTAGCCATAGTGTAGTATAAATTGTTTTTATACATTCAGGTCTGGAAACCAGCTGATTAAGAGTAGTGCACACCAGGGATCTTTTTCTGATGTTTTCTTCTCTCTCACACAACAACAGAAGAACCTACCCTACAGAACCTAACCTACCTTTTCAAAGGGGCAGGAAATTTCTTATAACTTTTGACAAAACGTCTGATTTCAGCGTTGGAAAAGCCCTTAACCCCGTCTTTTGCTGCTCCTTTAGGCCGACCCCTTCTTTTTGGCTGGTCATCATCCTCGTCATCCTCATCTTCATCGCTTGCATCAGAGTCAGAGTCTCTGTGCTTTTTTTTTCTCTTCTTGTCTTTATCAGAATCATAGTCGACTTGAAGCTAAAAATGGTTGGTTATACACAAAAGAACAGAATTACTAAACCAAATCATCAAAAAGATCAATAGTAGATATTAAGCATATCAGAGAAAGGCAAGGATGAAACAAAGCACCTCACGATAACCAGGTGATGCATGCTACCAATGACAGCTTGATTAATTCTATCGTTTGCCCTTCGACAGCAATTAAATATTTTTTAGCAATGAACTTTGTTTTTATCAGAATGGGATTTACAGCAAAATTAATTTGAGAATGATAGCAGGCACCAACCAATATAAAAAGTTTTCTTGAGTAGTTCTGTTATCTTCGAACTGGAAAAATCAGTCCCTTAAAAAAAATATGATCATGTCAGCTGATTTTCTTTACTAAATTTTTAGCCAATAATCTATAATGTGATGAATTAGCAATGTTAATACACAGCCCTCCATACCTGCTTTATTGTTTTCCTATTTCGTGGACCAAGTTCTAGATCCAACAGCTGCTGTTGCCGTTCTTCCTCTTCCATTTTCATGCGAACATTCTCAGGGATGATGTCTTCCCAATCTTTTTCCTCTAAAAAATAAAAACAGGAAAGCCAACATTAAAAAACCCCACTAAAGAGACAATCTAAAAAATATCATAAAATAGAAGAATGAAACAAGCGCTGAAACAAGCGCTAAAACAAACAACTCTTTACCTTCATCTCCAAAACTGACTCTGGACTCTGGCTCATCTTCTTCCAGATTGCCAAAGCTGGCCATATTGAACTGGGACAGAAGCTCATCCCCCACACCATGGGTCTCCGTTTCATGGGTCTCTGCCCGGTTTAAGATATCATCTATGTCCACCTGCATGATGGAAAATGAATTAACCATGTTAACAGTTGCCTAATGAAATTATTTCAAAAGATAAAAACATATATTTTATCAATTTGTACTATCGTAAATAGTTTGTTGAATAATGAAATTATTTTAAGAGATAAAAACATTCATTTTATCAACTTGTACTATTGTGGCTATTTACCTGCTGATCCTCGTCGTCTTCATTCTCATTTCCTTTGAAAAGCTCTTCAGCTCCAAACTTCAAGATGGCACACAGTTCTTCTTTGCTGAACGGCACACTGCTACCGCTGTTAAGCAATTCAAAATCAAATAACATTTTAATAAACAGAAGAAATCTTTACAATACATTGGAATAAAAAATAAAAAAAGTGTTTTCAAAATCAAAGCTCCTAGTCCAGCGTGACAAAAAAAGTACAGTTTACGTTAAAATAAGTAGGCTAGCACTGATTCCGATGCGACCGATATTATCTTCAGGTGCGACAGATGATTTCTAAAAAAAACATGCAGCTTGCTTGGACCTATTTCTAATTGGGTGTAGCATACCTAAACGACCAAAAATGAATTTCTTAATAGAACAGAATGACAGTCAAAACTTGACAACAACTGCCATTTCGTACCTGGAGGGACCACTTCCTTTGTCCAGCACTGTTCTCCCTGAGCTGTCCATGCGTTGAATAACCAGGTGGTCTAGTACCATCTTTTTCTTGGCACTCTCCACTATCTTTTCTTCTACGGTAGAATTGGTCACCAATCGGTAGACACTGACCTGGGATAGAAATGAAAATTACGTTTTTCTTTCTACTTTCATTTGTAAAAATAGTTGTGCTCATGAAATGCAAGAACTATACATTTCCTACACCTACAGCAGCCGAATTATTAGACCACTCATCGTTTTAACTACCGGAAATATCGACTGACAATAGAAATATCATTATTCAAAAGGAAGAAATCATTATAAACCCCAGTCTTCAAACTTTGCACACAATCCTGTCTGAACAAGTCAAGTTTCCATTTAAAAAGTAACGCTGATAAAGGTCACAAGTTTATATTATTTGAAACAAACTATAACTATAATTATAATGTCTACAGTACAACATAGTGAAGAGCCTACCTGTTTAGTCTGTCCAATCCTGTGAGCCCTGGCCTGGGCCTGTAAATCATTCTGAGGGTTCCAGTCACTGTCAAAGATTATCACAGTATCCGCCGTAGCTAGGTTAATACCTAGCCCTCCAGCACGAGTGGACAGCAAAAAACAAAAGTCCTGTATGGAAAGGAGGGAGGAAATGCATATAAAAAAAGTTGTAAAATTATTTTAAAATAAGACTATCAGTTTTAACGTGATCATCAAATCTGGTTCAGATTTATAAATAACAAATTAATTAACTCCATTGCTGGAGGTAATGAACAGGGAACAGTAGGTCTATTCTTACATCCTCCCAATAGGTGTGAGCACTTATGTGTTTTTTGTTTAAAATTGTACCCTTATCGTTTTAATTTCTTTTTCATTTTTTATCCAAATTCAAAATGCAGTCTATTACTGCATAATGTATAATAATAATATTAACCAATGGCAGATGGATGCTTTTTTTTATTTTTTATTTGCTTTTGTCTTTCCTTGCTTAAAAAAAGTACATGTATTTTCAAAATGTGCATTGGCCAATAGGCCTAAATCAGTGATGCTAACGGAGGAAAGTCAAAAAGGAGGAAAATCCCCCCCTCCCCCCCGGAGAGTCAAAAAGGAGCATCACTGCTAAATAAACATAACTTGAAACTCTTAATAATAATGAAGAACTCTGGACCCACACAGGGGTATAAACATGTGGAAACACCAGCCTCCATTAATGTTAAATTGAAGGAAAAATATTCTCAGTTGTCAAAAATATCTGAACAAGATTCTAATCGTTAACATGAAAATAACAATTCAAACATTTTTCTAACTGACCTGAGACCCTTCAGCGTTAAAATGATCCAAAGCCTGCTTTCTCAAGTCTCCTCGTATAGACCCATCCAGCCTTTGGAAGGGAAAGTGTCGACATTGGAGATACTCAGCAATGATATCCAGCATTCGCACCATCTGGGAGAAGATCAACACACGGTGCCCAGTTTCTTTGAGTCTAACCAACAGCTTGTCCAGAAGCAAGAGCTTTCCACTTCCTTTGAGGAGGGCCTGAAAATCATTAAATTGTACAACATGAATAAACATTAAGACAAAGTTCTTTTAAGTGATGTTGGCAGCTGGTCTGCCAAGTAACACCAGGCTGGTTTCAAATCCCCATTCAGAATAAGTGATAGTGCGAATCCTTGGGAAATATTTCCTTGCTTTACTACTGCCTTACTGACTTGTAGGAATGCCAACCAGCTACAAATCATATCAAAAGTTAGCTACTGCAGGAGTATTTGCAATAAATTGCATGTGATAATTTTGGTCATGTTTCAATATTAAACTTAGTCATTATATAATACAATGAAGCCTTGACATACCGAAAGCCTCTCTTTCTTCTCCAGGATTTCATTTGGATCAGGGAGCACACACAATTGAGCATGGTTGGCACACTTCTTCAACTCCATCATGATGTTGGCATAGGAGGAAACATTGCCACGCTTTCCTTTCATCAGCACTTTAAACTCTCTCTGCAAAATTGCCCTGTAACAAGGAGAGATCAATCAAAAATAAACATTTATTTTTTGTTTTACGACACTTCGACCACCAATCATCATATCAGCGTCAAAACGTATGTTGACAGTTTCAGTTAAAAGAATCTACTGCAAATTATTCCTCCAGTAATCTATTTGCAGGGGTCTAAATTGGAAATTTTTCAAACCACTGGAATTTTTCGGAGCAACGATCACAAGTGAACATTGCAAACTTGCCAACCACCACCAGTTACTCACCACAGATTTCTCATATTTCTTGCTTAAAATCTAACAAGATTTAATCATATTTTCATCCGACGCGTCGTAATAATAATAATTCTCCATTGTGTAGGAAATATTTCTTGGACTCTGGGATTTCAGAGACGCTGCATCAACCATAGCTTATTCAACATCCAAAAAAATAAAAATAGTACTTAACATATTAGGATCAAAACTGTATCACTGGTGGAATAATTTTGAAACAATGCTTTAAAAAAAGCCCTAACTATGCTTACCGATAGTATGTTTTCTGCAAAGAGGAGAGATGGACCCGAAGAATTTGTTCTGTTTTAGCAGGCAGGGATTTTTCTACATCTTTCTTTACTCTCCGCAACAAGAAAGGTTCAAGCTGTTTATGGAGAGCAACAAAACCCTTTCCCTCATCCTTCGAATGTTTTTCTTCAAAATCCGGCCAACTGTCAAATCTTTGAGAGGGAGAATAGATAATCAGTTAGAGAAGAGAGAAATGTACAGTACTGATTAAAATATACAGGCAAAAATTATTGTTTGTTTTAGAGTTTACGGCTCTTCGACCTTCTTGGATCATAACAGCGCTGAAAAGGCAAGATGATAGATAAGAAACAGAAGTAGATTGTGTGAAGAGAGTACATACATGGAACAAACGTTGACATTATAATAACATATATCTAACATGGTATGGCAATACATACATTCAATGCATCCACTACATACATAATGCAATACATGAAACAGATTATTTACAGAAAAAACAAAATCATCTAATAAAAAAGGACAACAGACAACACATGAAGGAGGTGGGGCAGGGATAAGAGTTGACGAAAGAGCACGACAGAAGACAAAGCAAGTGGGTGACAAGATGCCGCCACAGCAACAAGAAGAGAAGCGGAAACCATGGACAGCAACATCCTTTTAGCTGCCTCTTACGATACGCAGTAGGTATACGTTGGGTCTATTCTTGCATCCTCCCCCTTGAGAGGAACCCCGGACCCCTAAAAGGCGTCAGAATAATGCCTGGCTTAATATTATTCTATTTTCAACAGAACAAAACAGTAAGGCAGTTGCATCGTCGATATAGATACCAACCAACCATATGCATACAGTAAGGAATAAAATCCTATCAGAAAAACAAGGTAATATTCAGAATAGATCCCGGTTTTCCCTTTTGAAGAAATAGTTCAAAAAATATATTCTTGCAGGCTTACTTGCTAGGCATGATGAAGTGAAGAAGAGACCAAAGTTCTTTCAAGGAATTTTGTAAAGGGGTGCCTGTGATGAGAATACGATGATTGGTATCAAAGGTCTCCAGGGATCTATACAGCAGCGAGTCATCATTCTTTAACCTGTGAGCTTCATCCACTCCTAGGAAAGCCCACGATTCAGCAGCAAGAAAGGACTGAGAATACAAAGATGTTTCAAAAATATAAATAGCTAACATAATCTTCCAATAAATGAAAATCACAATTAATGCAAACAAAAAAATCAAATGAACATGATAAAATGTTTTCTGTCCAAAAGACTGTATAATGTCCATAAATAAGGAAGGAGTGGGAGAAAATATCTATTAAAATGAAGTAATGAGAACAGCTGAAAAGGGGTGAAGACCCTTACATAAGTCAAAATTATTTCAAGAACTTTCTGGTTAGATATAAAAGATCTGTTTTAATCAATATAGTAATACTTCAAGATTTAAGATTGAACCTTAATTTAAAATCAAAACTCACTCTTGACCTAAATTTTGGGTCCTGCACCAAACCTAAAACACAATATAAGTCAAGTACGGTATACTGGGATTCGACTGGATGATTTGAATAGATTTTGAGCAACAGATTAAATTGTCATATATTTTCCTTCAAAAAAAGGAAATCTCACCTTATCTTTCAGAAGAATTTCATAAGTTGTGATGAGTGCATTGAACTTTAAGCGTTTATTGCCAGGATGTCTCCACTCTTGCTCCCGTATCTGTGGTTAATAAATATGGGGATGGAAAATAGACATATGCCATCTGCAACTATAACAGAAATCAACATTCACACAAGATTTAAATCAAATAACACATTAGAAGAAAAGACATAAGCGGCATTTTGCACAATACATTTACTTATTGGAAGGCATGAACAAATCATAAATGTATTTAGAAATAGTCAAAAGTAATTTGAAAGTACAAGGTAACTAATACATCTTTAATTACGTTCTAGTTCCACTCCAATATCAGCAATTTTCTGTAACATGTCATCAACAACAAAAAACCACGCACCACAGTCCGGCTGCTGACGTCCCCAAGGTATACGATAACATTTATTTCAGGCGCCCACTTTTCAAATTCTCTCTGCCATGCAACGACTGTAGACAAAGGTACAACCAAGAGGAAAGGGCCATACAGATGATAATGATTGTGTAGTTGAGAGACGAAGGTGATGATTTGGATGGTCTTCCCCAAGCCCATTTCATCTGCCAATATCACACTGTTTTCTCTGAAACAAACCATTGCAACACACCCTTTAAAATAGTGACGAAGACAAATTTTGTCTAAATAGCTCTGTGGTAATAACCAAATTGTCACAGCTTAATGCATATCATTGGGTACTGTAGTGCTGTAATCAATATAGCAAGCAATATTAATATTTCACACTGAGATTTAGGGGGGGGGGGGGAATACTGTACAAACACCATTCCCCCCAAAAATATTACAAAATAATTCCAATATGGAATAATGGAATACGAAAATACGAACAAAAATTTTGGCATGTTCTGCTTTATTTCTCTCATCTCCAAGTTTTCTCTCATTTCTTCGCTTTATAATAACCTTACCTGCACCATGCATGCAACATCCAGTTTAACCCATCAAGTTGATAATCTCTCAGCTTTAATGAATCCTTATCACCTAAATGAGCTGGCTGTTCTTTCATTGCAGCAAATTTGGGCTTCATTTTTAAAACCTTTAATAAAAAGAAATAAAAAAGGGGATAAAGAATTCATGTATTCAATAAAAGGTACTACCATAATTCAATATGAAAAATCAAACCACTGCCCCCGCCGCATGTCGTGGGCTGACAGCAAAAATGACGCAACTCCAAAATCGTTAAATAAGAGCTGGCACTGCCTTTGGTTGCTGTCATTACAAACATTGAACTACAGTGGGCGCCGGATTCAACGAGGTCGTCGGGACTGACGACATTATCTCGTTGTATGCGACCTCTCGTTATATGTGACGTCAGGTATAACGAATAACGCACATGGGGATTTCACCTGGCCTCGTTGTAGCCGACATTTCGCTGAATGCGATCTCGTTGAATCCGGCGCCCACTGTAGAAAATTGTTGTATCCTCCTTAAAAACCATGACCATTACAAATAAAATTACAATATGTCATACTAATTCATAGCATTTTCCTAAAACTAATTATCGCTGAAAACCGATTGCCAGGCAAGATCTAAACCTTTGGAGCAAGATTTCTCAAATTTATGATTTTTACTCTGAAAACTGCTATGTACAAACTCTTACACATACCCGAGAAAGCTTTGTGGGAATGCACTGTGATTTGTTTCTAGCCAAGTGTTGATCTATATGACTTTGGAAGAGCTTGGACACCAACTCTCCATCTTCCCAGGTACAGTCCGAGTAGGGCAAACCTGTCCATTTACACATGTAGTCTGAGCCACCATGGCTTTCTTTACGATGAGCTGAAAAACAAGGGATAGTATCTCTTTACAATCATAGATTTCATAAACAATTATCTTTGATAAACATGGGGGAACTTGTGCCAAATTCTATTCAAACAAACTTTTTGAATGTCTAATGAAAAGAAGAACTTACCAATAATTCTATCTACTTTTTTGTGGGACTGAACCAAATCCTGCATCATCTCTAGCTGGCATTCATAATACTCTACATCTTCTGGAGAGGCAGCATCTTTCCTGAGAAGCAACAGTGAAAACAAAAACCCTGATTAGAAAAGAAAATACACATATTCATCTATTCATAGATTTCAACACATAACAACCCATCACTTCCTTCAATCTTACTCCTGCTTAGACACATGTGAAACACAAAAAACCCAGACTTCCATCCAAAATAGTTGATTACTTACCATTCATTTATCTCCTCTTCTCTTTTCAAGAAATTCTCAAATCGTTTCATTCCATTCACTTTCTGCTCTTTTAAACTATCGTCAGTTTCCCAAGTGTTGTGAATATGAGCCCAATTCTTCCATTTGATCAAATACTGTGTTTCAAACTCTTCTCTCTCCCCGTCCTTGAGGGGACTTATGTTGGGATCAGAAGATAGTTGGACATTGTATACAGTCGTCTTGTGGCCAATTGCTGTGAAGAAAATATGTCAATGTTAATTTTTCTTTGGTTTTAAAAGTTTTACAGCAATTCAACCTCCAAGGATTATATCAGTGCCGAAAAAGTAAGTTGGTAGTTTTAGTTAAAAGATTAAAAAAACAGAAGCAGATTGTGTGAAGAGAGTACACGGAGAACAAGAACATATCATCAAGCACATAAACATCATACTAACATACACACCCAAAAATCTATTCAATAAGAGTTTACAAAAGGAAGGATGACAGAAGACATAGAAAGTGGGGGATAAGATATCACCACAGCAACCAAAGAAAAGAAGCAGAATTCATCGAGACGCAGGCCTATGGAGGAATCCAGAACCCACAGATCAATTTTTCTTTAACCGTGTTTCCCCAAGTCTTGGGTTTTTTCTTTCTTTAAAGAAACCTTTCTCTGAAATTTTCAGTAATCCTCAAATATTCACTTCTCCAAAGGGTTCTGCCCAAATGATGACAAATAATTATATAACATAGTGACCATTGGCGATTTCGCAACCTGTCCCTTTTTTTTCAAATGGGGGTAATTTCATGCCCGCACTTTCGAAAAAAAAAAAAACGGTGATGATTCCGGATTACGTAATCAAGTGATGATTACATATTGTTAGCAACACGGCGTAACAAAATCACACCCGACGTACGAATAGGGATAGTTCGTTATTTTCTCATATATTGTCACGGGGTAACAAAATTACCCCCAACGTACGAATAGCGATAGCTTGTTGTTAATATATTGTCACAGGGTAACAAAATTACCCCTGACGTACGATTAAGGGGTGAAAACACGACAGCTTCAAAATCACATGGTATTTTCAAATTATTGTGATATTCATTAGCCATATTTTTATCATTTCAAAAAAAGAAATACCAAAAGTTAAGACAATAATTGGTACCTCCTTTCCTTCCTCTTCGGACATCCAGGACTCTTTCTATCGTTTCTCTGTTATCCTCTTCCTCTACTGGAGCAGGAGTTGTTGCTTCTATGATGTCATCAGAATCAGTTGCCTCATCTGTATTTTCTTCCTTGTAGCTGAAATAGAGGGGGGGAAGGGATGGAAAGGTCAGACAAAATGCTTAGCATAAAACTATAACTCACTTCCATTTCTCTCCTAATGTGCCAGAACCTACGAGCCGAACAATAAAAAAAAGAAAAGAAAAATGTTTGTGCTTACAAGCAAATAATAAAAATGAGGCATATATTGGCCGATTTACCACCCAACCATAATAAACAATACAAAGACGGGATAAATCTAACTCATTCCGTCCAAGAGGGATCACCAAAACTTCAGATTGAGCCATAACCTAATGGAAGTAGGAAAGTCTGCTTGCACAGCGATTGTATTTTCAAGAGCAAATTAATACCCTTAGAATAAATAAACATTACCAATCATGGACCTACATCAAAAAAAATTAACTTCAGAAACATTTATTCAAGAAAAATGGTAAAAACTTTCAAAATTGTTGAGTCTTTAATTTAATTTTTCCCTTATATGTCAAAAGCTTATGACATATGGGGTTAATATTAATAGCCTGTTTAGAAATTTAGTTAATAGAATTGGAAGCTGCCATAGTTTTAATGACCCTGACGCTTGCCATTTATGTTTTAAAAAACTAAATGCAACACTGACCTGACTTTCTGAGCACTTTTTCTTTGTGAAATAGGTCTGCTGTAACCATCACTATCTTCGGAAGTTCCAGAGGATGACAAATTCCTACTTCTTGATTTGCCTTTTGAGACTGGCTTAGATGACTTCTTTCTATTCCTAGGCGGAGGTCGTGCTTTCCTTCAATGGAAGAGAACAAATATTTGATATAGTGTTTCACTTTAAAAAGATCTAAAAACTCTGTTGCAAAATTGACGAGTATACGTTGACATTACAAATGACTTCCGGTCTTGGCAATTACAAAGTAAAAAAGGACGAATACCACACATTTACATGGTCTTGGGCTTTTGGGTCACCCATCCTTCATTGGCGATGTACACTGTTGCAGTTGCTAAGGGAAAGAATATGGAAGGATTGCAAGAAGTAAGAAAGTCGAGTGGTTAAGGCATTGCACTGTGATTTGTATTTTTCCATTAGTAAGAAACTCATATTGCCTATAAAGTGTGACATGCTCTGAAGCTGACACGCTGGTTATTCCAGTCTTTTTTCGGAATTGAACCCAAAATAAACAATAAGCCCATTGGGACAATAAAGGAAAATTTTACTTTTTTTTTATTTTAAGAAAATACCTTTTGGGGGGATTTCTGGTTTGTTGATAGCTTTCACTGCCACTGCTGTCATCACTTCCTTCTTCCTCATCATCATCAGATCTGAAGGTTGTGAGAAAACAAAAATTAATGTATGATCCTTTGTAACTTACAATAAAAATAAGCTAATGTGCCTAAGGTTTTTGCCAGAATGGGACAGATGAACAGGGGATATAGATAGTCTAGGGCTCAGTTAAAAAGCTACGATGTTGACAGATTCAATGGATTTCTCTAACGCAAATATTTTAAAATCATAATCTCAAAAAATGTCAGTTTACTAATGGAAAATCAAATTATAACCTATTTCAACAAACACTCCCTCTCCCCTTCTCTTGACAGTCATCATGGTTTAAATGGCAAATGAAAAAATAGTCTGAAACATTTAATATCCCAATGAAAATGGCAATGTGGAAACAAAAACATAAAAGAATTTCAAAAACTTTAATTCAACCTACCCTCTTCTTTTAGTTTTTCTCCTCCCTTCATTTTCACTGTCGCTATTCTGTAATAAAGAAAATCCACAATTCAGATACAAACAGTAAAATTGTATAGTTTTACTATACAGAGTGACAGAAGCAGACCTGGGGGACCTAAATGACAAAATCAAAAATTCTGTCAAATTGTGATAATGTGAAGCGCTTAGAGCATGGTAAATCAGGGCTGCCACTCACTTTTCACAAAATCCACTGATTTTTTCCCCCACAAAGAACCGACAAAGCGCGTCAACAACTAAAATAAAGTTGTATGTGCGCCCATCTATTTTTATGTAGTATGTAGTTATAATTACTGTTTACACAATATGAGTATTGCATTAAAATACTCCTTATCTTTTTGGTCTTATACATCCTAAATATTAAAAACAAAAAGAATACACACAATACTATTCTTATCACCACTTGGACAAATCTAATAATGTTAAAACTATCTCTATAGAAAATTCACACTAAAAATAGAGCAGGTGGACTGACATTAATGGGTGTGTATATTCCAATAAATCCCCAGAGTTAGTAAAACTATCTAGACACTACCAGTATCAGCTGTAAAACACAAATAAAGAAGAAAAAAAGGAGAATGTTTGCCTCTCTCAGAACCTAATGTGTATCAAAGAGGGACCAGTCATAACAAATTATGGATCTACTTTAGATTATGTATA
>JAUEKX010033297.1:3246-16664 GCA_031834005.1 Dendronotus venustus
TATTGCCTGGTCTAACTATTCGAAAGATATGTAATATAAATAAATTAATACCATAACATGTTTTTAATTTCTTTCAATTTGAGTCATGTAAATAGAGCTTTTCCTTAGTGATTTGACGTTGCCGAGAAAAATATTTACAAAAAAGCAAAAAACATACGAGATTTTATTCCGTCACCGAAAAGAATTTAGAGAACTGTGGCCTAGATGCTGGATTAATTGTTGATATTCTTATTTTAATATAAATTAGTATTGAACTACATGAGTATTTACAAATTCTTTGTCGAAGAAGAGTATACGAATATAGATGAAATAAATCAATCGACTTGAATTTTGCAATGTTTTTTTGCTTATTGATGTTATTGTTAGCCAAGAATTAAGTGATTAGTTTTAGTGAGTTAGACTACTATGCATTATTGAGTTGTTTGGTATTTGGTTCAGTAAACTTATTTTTGTAAGAACAAGGGATTACAACACAAAAATAATGTAACATAACAGTAAAACCATAGCATTTTATATATTATGTTTTACTTGTTAAGAAAGGATTATAGTCGAAGCTAAACTTGGTTTTGTTTTGAATTTAAGCTACCATTTTGAGTGGATATTATCGCACAATAATAGCCGGTTAATTAACCAATCAGATTACAGTATTCTCTTATTATTACATTATCCAGATAATAAATACATAAAACAACATCAAATACAAAAGAATAATCTTATAGATACATTGTACTGTAAGCTAATATAATATAGTATAAAGAACTCATTCAGCCATGCTTTTATCAAACTTAACCAGCTTAGCTACTTTTCAATTTTTTTTCATCGTACTAATACTGATATTTCATTGACATCCCTTTTGCTATTTGACATGAATTTGTCAATAACATAGATAATATAAGAGCTACAGGCTTCTTTGTCATACTAAATCAAATAAAAAATAACAAAAACAAGATGACTTTTAACGTGTTAAATGTAACAAAAGGGAAAAGTTCACAGATCCCTTTGTCCCCTTTTGAAAACCATGTCCTTCTTATTTACAAACTAGAATAGCAAAAGTGCGTTGTTGACTTTTAACGCAAAACACAAAGAGATGAATAACTCTAAATTTGTTAGTATTTAAAGCGTTAAGGAGATAAACGCTACCAAACAAAGACTTAAGTTCGGTTTGAGTTGTCAAAAGATTGTGTAGCCAGCCAGTGTTGGCGACGAGATGTTTAAGTATTCTTTAAACATTATACGAAAATAAAGCGTCAATTTATACAAGTTTATGTAATAAATCTATGTAAACCCAGCAAAACATATACAATGACAAACAAATCTTTCTAAATTTAACGTAAACAAAAAAGATTCATAACTTCTCATAACACATTTAAATCACACCGCCTACCCTAAAAGAACTTTTAGAAAAGAATTAACAGAAATACAAGAATCTATTAGAACTAAGGATACCAAAATCAACCTTCTACTAAAGGTTATATAATAACTCAAGCTAAAATAATATACAATGCTAAAATTCTCGGGCATCAAATACCCTTCAATTTCTTGAGTTAGTACTCCCACGCACTACCCTTAGATATAAACAAAACCCTATCAGATCAGTCACCATCATATAATAAAAGTAAGTTTTGCCATGTTACACAAGTAACATTTTTACTACTATTGCTACTGTTAATCAATCCGTATGTCATTGATGATCTCCAAATCTTTATGGAGGTTCTATATAAAAAGTGTCCCATACAATCTATTCACAACCTTTTCACAAGGATGGCGTATTGAAAACATCAACGTAAGAATAATTTAATTCACATGTTGTGTGCAGGGTGGTTTATATATAAAATATTGCTTTCGAGTATAGTGCAAGGCAAAAATATTCATATAAAAAATAGACAAAAAAATAACACAAAACTGAATCAACAGATGAATCAACTGAGTAACTGAATACATGAATTTTTCCTTAAAACTTTGAAATCGTGAGGAAACAGAAGCTAAAGTTTTGTTAACACCTCACAATCACAGCTAAGGCGTATGTATATTTTATAGACCACATTTTTTTTTTTGCTCTGTTTTTCTTCTGTAAAACCAAGATGCGCACAGGCTATCTTTAAAATTGATAACGATCTCAAAAACGCCTTATACAGGATGACCAGAAAAAACTGTTTCTGCTCCGAACTTCAACCCTCTAAAAATTGTAGCTACATCAATATAATATATAATTAATTTGTTAACAAGAGTGATGATTGTGTTCCATCCTCACACATAAACCTAATTAATTATATACCAGAATTGAGTAGTAACAATATATTTAATATATATATTAAATATATATAAGAGTTAAAGTTTTTAGCAGAAACATTTCTTTTTGGTCACCCTTTACTAAAACTCACCTTTTACTAAATCGAAATTTTGAATGTTTATTTGTAAATAAAATTTCAACGTACCTGCATGATTATAATATATATGAACAGACAAAGTAAAATGTCTTTTTCTTTGTTAACAATATTGTTAAAGTAAAACCAAAAAGATGGATATTTCCTCAGCAGATAGTCCGACAACCAGGATATATTTCATTTCGAAAGATAATAAAGCGGTAAAAGTCGGTTAAACATCCAAAAGTTCAAAAAGTAACCATCTAAATAAAAGTCTTGAACTTCTACTATTTCATTTAGGAAAAAAAGGAAACTCAAGTTAATATCATGGTGTTTGATATTAAATAAAGATGGAATAGAAAAGGTTTATTGTGTTTGAGAGACAATAAGAAAAATAAAGAAAAAAAGAAAATGAATATATACATATATATATAAATGTAAAAATGTATTTTAAAATAAATAATTCGTTTTACAAAATGTTTTACGTTCATGATCGCGTGCTTTTTAGGTTTGCAGAAGTTTTTAAAAAGTTGTAATAATGAAACCACGTCGAATACTTTCACATTTATATTAGCTTATTAAAAAGGAACTTCAAATCTTGGCTATCTAGGAGAAAGTGTCGTGATGGAAAATTAAATAATCAAAGAGATATTTGAGATACTTTTACTGTTTCTTATTATTTAGATTTTCCAGCAGAAACTCTATCCGCTGCTCGGCAATCGCATAATAATGAAAATTATATTTAAAAAAAACAACTATATTGTGCAATTAAGCTCGCACCAATTCCTAACAAACAGATTTTGATTTAATGGAAATGGAACGTATTTTTACGGTACAACTGATTGAAACGAGAACAATTATTATATTTAAGAAAGCATGAAGTAAATGAATATTTCATTTTCCAACTGAAAGCTCTTACATCTTACACCTCACTACCTCATACTAGACCCTGTGAAAATTGTCTCCTTTTTAAAAAAGTATGAACATGTACAAAAGGACATATAAAAAAAACTGATATAATAGCGGACAGTAATGTGCTAAAATAAAGTCTTTTTGGTGGTTCAGTACCACTTTAACGCGGTATAAAAGCTAATTTATAATATTCCCACCTTTTAAATTTCACCCTGGAAAACTCCTGTTTATCCTATCCAATCTATTAAATTCCCGACCGGAAAACTCCCAGCTGAAAAATTTTTCCGTTTTCACACATAATTTTACACCTTCAAGTATTTTGTGCTAACGCTTTAAGAAAAATTATTTTTCTTTCGTGGAAAGACTTTTCAGATTTAGAGAGTAGTGTGCCAATCTAGAACAACTGATTTTGAATATCAGGTTAACTTCGAAGGCATAAGCTTTTCACGTCCTTGAAAGTAGATCAAGAAGCCTGTTTCTATAGAGGAAAATAAATGAATGGACAAATATAGATTCAAATATAAGATTTCTAGCATTATCAAATAATGTCAAAATTCAGTAAGACCTTCATATGGAAGGCAATAATTTTGTTATAATGTGATTGCAACAAAACATGATTTAATTCAAATTGCTAGTAAAACGACTTAGTGTGTGTCTTGATCATATTACTTGGATAACAGATAACAGATGAGATAACGATAAATATTTTTCTCCAATCTTTAAAAGAACAAAAAATATAATAGATTGATAAAATCAACTTGCCTCGTTGGAAAGTTGGAGTAACTAATCTTCCTGTCGTCCTGGACTATAGGCGTCTGTTATCAGGTTTATATATTATATCACCAGAAGAATATAATCAAAACAAATATCATAGATGATTATATTATTAAATAATACCAGAATATCTTAGTATTGCATTTAAAATAGAATTAAGTTTTATCAAACTATTGATTTTGTTTCGGAAGTTTTCTCTGCTAAAAAAACTACAAAAAAATCCTCTTTAAAAGCTTCTCAAGTGAGTCTCGCTTTTTACTTTAAAAGTATAAAGCAAGGTGTTAGAATTTCTTTTTACAACAGAACCGCCCACTTCATTAAAAATGTTAAAATATACATTAAAAAGGAAGATGGAAAAAAATTGACGCTTTCTATGAATTAATATATTTAACTGCAATGAAGAATTGTATAGGAGTTGCTCTTTTTCTTGTGAAATCGAAAAACCATTAATTGGTTTCAAAGTGTAACATTTTATTTTTTTTGCTATTATCTTAATACTTTTTTATAAAACCTTAAATAATTTAAACCCTGATAGTATTGTTTTCACTTTATAGAAAATCTCTATCTCGATGATATTTGTAACATTTAGGAATAGTGCCGTCAGAATGTCAAGATTATTTTCAAAATTCTTGAAATTTGCACATCATACTCTGGATTATAAAACTTTGAAGGCCTATTAAAACTTTCACTACATGTTATCAAAGTACCCAAAACTGCAGTGTCTAACTCTGTAACCAAAAACGCAAATCATCCCAGACTGTACAGGACGAAGCGAATACTCGTGTCGGCTGGGATATAGTGCATTTAAATGCACAATTGACTCCAACACGAAGACAAAGTCGATAAATTTGTCACCTGTATAATTACGGAAAGTTGACTTAATTTTCGTGTGAATTTACTTTCACAAATGAGAATATCAATTTAATACGTACGTGAACTAAAGGTAGTACTCAATTCACACTTTAATAGCTGCAGAATCTTGTCTCCTATCTTTGCATTTATAATTTACCACCGCCGCGTACAAAAACGTCCTTAATATCTCATCAACAAAAGCAAATCAAAAAATGAAGGGACAATGAAAGAAATTTCTTTATGTATAGCGTAATGATATACCTAGCATAAAAACCTGACGAGAGAGCATTAACAAATACGCATTACCAAAGTAAATACATGAAAGGTAAGTTTATGCAGATGAGAAAACAAACTTTTATTACTTTTTTTTACTTCATTGATATAATATTTTACTTTTTTGGAAAATGTATGCTAGATTTGTATTTCACTGGCTGAAGTTTATGAGCAAATAAGTATTTATTCGTTTCTATTTCCTAGCTCTAAAGTATAACAATAAAGATGTTACTCTAAAGAGACAATATGTAGATATTTAAAAGCAAAAAATTAAAGTATCGAATTTGTCCAGGATTTCTAATTATATTGTCTGGGTCTGTTTTAGTAAATGACATGGCGAAAGAGAAACGGAAAGAAGTCATGGTATCTTGAAACTCATCCATAGCACAACAAATTATTTATTTGTTTTCTAAGAGAGTATGGTTGTAAACATGAAAAGCATTCAAATGCTTGTTATAACAGTGATGAAAATATTCTTTCCTTTTAAACATACCTGTACTAAATTTATATTTTTGGTTATGAATCAATGAATACTATTTCTAAAGTAAGCTAAAAACGATGTTGCAGTTTTTTTCATCCAATCAAAGTCACTTCTCCCAATAATATGGTTAATTTACTTTAAAGAGTCAACAAGAATTTAATTCATGGTTCATGTTTTAATCTAAAGCAGTGAAAGATAAACAAGAAGCCTTGAGGCTTGAAGATTCCCTCTGTACACTTGACCAATATTGTGCCTGTCGTTTATTAAAATCAAAAACCTATTTCCACTGAAACAGGCCAAGCGACTTTTCATCACTCAGGAGCACTTTTTCTCTTATAGAATGAACAACAAAGTAGAAGCGAAAAATATATAACTTGGCTTGACGTTAAAATAAAAAGATCATTCCTAATATATAATGTAAACAAGACTTCCTAACATAATAGAAATATGTTTCAAATGATTAGGATTGTATTATATTTTTGTGTCAATCAATATTTTTGCTATTCATTCTAACATAGACGTAACGTCTATTTTCTATCCAAAACACCGCGCATTAACCAGGCATTTAGCCTGAATTCTTTGATTATGATTAATAGGAGCAAAGGCTTACTGCGTAGTCTCTGGCTATCTCTCTTACCGAGGGGGAAATTAAAGATCCCGTCCTGCGGAGCGGGAATCAACAAGAAACGAGAAGATACATAAGACAAACATCTAGACATTGCAACGATTATCTAAATTGTAGCCGAGTAACTAAAAATGCCGCAGAACCTGTTTTCTTTAACAACTTATATCAGATAGTAAATACCAACTGCGCATACAATACAGATTGACAGAGAGCAAAAAATCAATCTTCCAAGCTATTCTAGATTCGTTTACAGGTACGTCGCAATAAAAACTACAATTTCGAAAATAATGTTTTTGTTCTTTTGTGTGTTTAGTTGATAACCTCTGTAACATCTACCTCTGGCTAAAAGAGTGTTTACTTTAGCATGTCAACTGTCAACAAATGAAATTACCACTCTAAACAGGTTTTAGTTGCATGAACCTTTCCTTTACCTCTTTAGATTTTAATATTTAGAATACGCTAACAGATTTTATTATCCCCAACACATCATCTTCCATGAAGTTAACATCACAACAATAAAAAAACGATTACATGATTTGAATGAAACAAATATCTTTTATCATTTTTCATCTTTAGAGTGCTTTACCTCTTACGTTATTAGCCTTCATATAAGCAAATGCCCCGATTATCTCCTTATTAGCAGGTGAGTGTTTAAGATGATGAGAAGTAAATAGTAATTATAAAATAAACAAGCAATCTTCACATTATATGCTATAATAGTGGTACCGCAAATAAGATTAGAAGCTAAATCGTTTAAATATATTGAGTAAGGTTAGTGTGAACGATGGATTATTTGATAGATAAGTCAAACACTTCTATTTCTATAGAAGTAGTTTACTGATCTTTAGGTGACCAGAAAAGAAATTTCTATGCCGATAATAAAATGCATAAAATGTAATGAAAACATTATCATCCCTTAAAGTTCGTTTAATAGCATAATTATTTGATTAAAAATAATTGATTAGAATCAGTTAATCGTAAAATCATTTGGGAATTGAAAAAGAAAAGAAAAAGCCTACTATCTACCTACTTGAGTGGACGTCTAATAACCGATTTGACAATTAGTTATCAGATGAACCACCACGTTAAAAACAACTTATACCAGCTCATTTTGAACTACTAGACCGCCAGGCCAGGAGCTAGTATTGTATATTACACAAATATTTGTGACACGTTTATAAACAGATTCAATAGAGGTCCACGAAATAACGATGAGCATAGTTATGCCCAAGAACATGACATTTAAGATTATAATAAAGAAGTAAAGAAATATCTAGAAGTACAAGTACCTAGTCTAAAACAAAGTATTTCCCACTAAAATAGGATTTTATTCCCAATCTAATGAAGGTAACATTCCTTACATGTAAGATACTATTAATACAACCAATATAATCAATGTAACTAAGAAATTAAGAGCACTTTCCCATACATAATTTTCTTTGTGACCTCCAATGGACGTCCCCCATGTCCTCTACTTCTTCCATGAATTGACTTAATGGACATCTCAGAGACGTCCCAAATATTTCATGTCCAGGTTTCCATTAATGTCTCTTTTAAAGATTAAACAGATAAAATGAAAACTATCAAACTGGATTTTACCAGCTCTATAGCACGAGCACACGAAATACTTCTTGATTATGCTAAATGTTGTGCTTCCATTGCAATGAAAAACATAAAAGGAAAGGCCATTTTCTAACAAGTTATTCATAACTAAGAGAATTCAACAAGTGCTTAACTGTTTAAAAAAGGGGGTTCTTAAGAAAATCATTGAAAATACGTGCTATTATATCACTTCACATTTTTATCGTTTTTCATTTTTTTTGTTTTGTTTTTTTGTTTCCAAAATGAAGCCCTTAAAAAAGCACCATCTAATTCCGAATAGAAAGGCTTTAAAGATGAAATTAAATAAATATAAACAATAAACATAAACAGACCAACGAACAAAATAAGAAAGTATATTATATATATATATAATGAAAAAAAATAACTATTATGAGTAATCAAAGAGTAAAACCAAATTCACAAACAAAACAAAACTCCTAAAAAAAAACAAATATTGAAGATAATATAATTCAAGAACAACAAGTTGGAAAAGAAATTCTTCAGATTCCAACATGGTTCCTTCAAAAGGAAAATAAAACACTTCTTCTTTGAAAGCAATTTTAGAATTGTTTTCAAAGCAATTGCTTGGTCAAATATTGATAGAAAATAGTAAAAAAAGGAGAAAATATAATCGTCATAACCAAGTTATCAACCAACACACCCTTGTCTCGTGGCATTTTGCAATATCAAGTAGCTCTTAAACTACCACTTCTATTCTTTGGATATATCTACTTATAACTTGGATGACTGTTAGATAGGTATTTTCAATCGATTTTTTGTCAGTTTTCGTAAAATTTATCTTTAAAATAAAAATGTTTGATAAATTACTTATATGAAGCATTTACTCTTTATTTATTTATAAAAACTAATAATAATTTTAAATTATCAAAATTATAATTTTAACTCAATAAGATTGACAAATAGAGTTTTGAGTTTATAGAAATCAAATTGCTTTATCGTCAGCTAACTTCATGGGAAATTTCAAGTTGAAAGCATTAATTGAGAAAACCATTTGAAATATTTGGAGGCTCAGAAAGCTTGTTCAAAGCTAATGCTTACGTCTGGTGATACTATCATTTTGTCAGTGTAAAGAAACCCTGATTTACTCATTTACTTTGTATATTTCGTTGGGCAAAGTCTGACTCAAACAGGGACAAAGCATTCGAAATTTAGTAGCCCATAGTGTTCTCAAACTCAAACTAGATCAGATCATATACCAGCCCTAATACTATAGCACTTATAAACAAAATAGGATATACAAAAGAAAAAAGCAGGAATTCAACACTCCTTCATGTTGTATATCCTGGTCCTTCTCAGAAATACAAGCCACTATTCACTAACACCATCAATTCATTTTAGTTTTTCATAAACTCCCTTTCTCAATGACAACTTAGTACGATTCCTCTTCCTTGATTACGAAAAAGATTTATAAGAAATGTAATAAGCTTTTTTGCTAAACAAACACAAACTCAAACAAACATAAAGAAATCGATAGCAGGAGGATAAGGATCTATGTATATGAGATTATCAAAAAATGCAATTTGTTTGCCATTCAGTGGATTTGTACTTGTATGTGACGCTTCCATTCCAATTAGATTAGTGTCACTGTCAACGCGTATGACGTAGTTCCCTCTCTTCCATTGAGAAAGCTTTACTTCATAGCATACTTAACACATAACATAGCATAGCTGATTTTTACAGTAATAATCCTACATATGCATGTACTACAAACAAAGTCTTGATCATGATACTTTATAAATTTCACAAGTGTTCTGTCTTTGATGTCAAAATGCAATGGCTCAATTTTTGTTATAATAGGTTTTAAGTTAATTTATAAAAATGGAACATACAGTGGGTGTATGGGTCTTACAGAAATTTACAGTCGAAGTTGGGGTCGATATGAGGGTGATCATACAGAATATAATCGAAAAGGACCAGCTCTACCAGTTCTCTCAAAACAAACTCTGCGTGTTCTCAGTAAGCATACTCACAAAGATCTCACAGGCGATGCTTGATAGAATGGAAATTGAAACTTGAGCAAAGGTTTGTGATAATATATACGGCCATCTGCCAACGGACTTTGTATGCTGAAAGTTATACAAAATATTTCGAAAAAATAATTAACTTATTTTTTAATTCTCTTACAAATTTTCTTATCAAATCATAGGACTGATCAAATTCTACAAACGTTTATTAAAGTTAATAACAACTAAAAAAAACCCACAATATCATAGTAGTCACGAAGTTGCTGTCCCAAAAAGAATTAGTTTACTTCTAATCTTCTAATCATAATTTCAGTCTTCTCAGTGCCGTCAGTAAAAATATACCAATCTAGTCAAGGACTAATCTAGAAGATGTTTGTTCAGTCAATATGAATAAAAGATTGCATTTTCTTAATTTCAGTCGCACAAATGCAACAAAAATAATTTGTAGTATTCAAAAAAAACAAAAGTTTGTGAGAAAAGTGTTGATGATGTTTATTATTTCATGTTTATTTTTCCATGTGTGGATATTTGACCAATGTTGTTAATCGATAGATTAAAAAAGTGACATAAGTAAAGTTGTCGCAAAGTATCTTTACTAGAAAACGTGACGCGCGAGAGTTAATATACGTATAGGAATATTTTAGTTGTTTACCGTTCACTTAATGATTTGGTACTCTGTTTATATATACCGATTTTATGTTTGTTTGTTTCTAGATGCTTGTGTTTGTATTATTGTGCCATATTGTCATTCGATAATCTAAACATTAAGTAGCCACTTAGTTTACTTCCACATATTCCAAAATAAAGTACACGAGCTATCAAATGGTATTATAATGAAATTGAATCCCTTTGAAACTCAGTGACTATGCCATTTGTTGTTGTTGTTGCTTTATAAAATGCTATAGTATAAATGTTATTAAACATTTTTTTTTATTAGGGGCGATAATACGGACACTATCAGTATCCACTGCGTAGTATTCAGATTTATTCATTCCGTAGGCTTTGTGCACTGGAGGCCAACCGAAAAAATATGATCTCCAAAAAAGCCAGAGAATCTCTGCTACTTCAGGATTATTTTAGGAAGTGTTTGCACATTGCCGTTGATTTTTTTATAATCTGGTATCATTGAGTAAGAATTCATTTTACCGATTTACCCAAAAGATTCAAATTCAGATTATTTCTCTCGTCAACTGCACATGTCGCGGACCAAACCAAAACGTCCTTTAAAATCTTAATATACGTTAATTGGAATTATATATATGGTGGCTCCTATATGCCATATAGAACAACAAAATAAATGAAAACAATTACGAAATTACGAAAAACAAAAAGAACTTTTTAATAAAAACTTGCAAATCTGCGAGTTCGTTTTCTTGTGGAGGCACCGGGGTGGAAATCCAAAACATGTGGGGTTTTTGGAACTAAGATGGCTAGTAGCCTGAATTCTATTTGGTAAGGATACTGGACCTAGTGCAGGGAAATTCAAGCGTAACGAAATCAGAATGGAGTCTACTGATCAAAAAACAAAAACAAGGTGGCAAAATTCAAAGCCAAAATTTTTTAATCAATGTTGTTGTAACACAATTATATTTACTCACTTTACTCAGGTATAAGAGTCATTTTGATTCTGGGTCTCTAAAGGCATGTCCTCTCTTTTCCTAACGAAACAATTGTATTGTCATATTTAAAGAACCCAGGGAGGAGTGTAATTTTTAAGGACACACATGTTTTAAAACTCTCAGATCTACAAGTTTTGGTTAAGATTTGTTTTGTTGTTTTTGATATGGTATATAGGAGCCACCCTAAAACATAAAGTTTAAATTAAGCATTCTATATAATCGTTTTATGTTTTAAACCTAATTGAGACTATCCTCAATTAACAAGGAAATTGAACTCTATAGATATATCAATGGAATTGCTATACATGTTATCCTAAAAATCATAAAGATCGGGAATAACGTTATCTAACTAATAGCAGAAGCTTTTAAAACTGACAAAAGTTTTACCCTTGTAAAACGCATCATAAATATTTCCCACATAGTGGTCACTAAAGGTTTAATACCAAGCGTGTCCAAAAGAGGTCACAGGTGGTTTCTTTTGCACCGTATGTTAGGAATTATGCTATAGCATTCCAAATTATAGTCTTAGATCACGTACAGACCTACTTTACGAAAACCATACTGTATGTAATGGCTTTTTTTATACACGTTTACATCATCCTAATTAGTTACACTTGCGGCCGGCTAATGGGATTTTATGAGTGTTTCAGCCATGGAATAGATGAATGTTTATTGATATTTTTTATAGCGTTGGAGTTGTTTCTAGGTTAAATTCCAAATGTGCCCTGTATCGTTTGGGTGGTAATTCTACCTGGAAAATATCTTTAGTTAGAAAGTAATTTTTCGAATTGTGAAAGTGAAAATCTATATTTCATTTCAATCTCTCTGTATCGGAAATTGTAATATTTGTGAGGAACTCCAAAGGTATAATCTACTTTTGCATTGTTATATTGTTCCATTATTATTTTCGAAAGTTATTACTCATTCAAATTAAAGGTTCAATTAACCAAGGCATAAATTTAGTCATCAGGTCCTGATTGCTTCCAAGTTGATTCTGGTTTTATATCAATTAATCGCCTACGGCTAGCCATCCGTCGCAAGGTTTCAGTCACGGAGGCGTAATTAACTATGAACGTTCTCATAGCAACGCAAGGACAGACCCCCTAAACAAACTCCTTCTTGTATGTTAATTAAATGAAGAAAATTGACCGCTAATTAGCAGCTTCACTACATAATTAAGAGCATTTAATGTATATTTTATGGAACGACGTAAATATTTGAAAGGAATTAGAGAAAGTAAAAGCATCGAGCTTAATGTCTCGTTACAGTGATTCATTTTATAGCATTACTTTCAAAATTCACATATATAAGCATAAACATGTATTGTTTTAAACCGACTAACCACATGGCAACTGCACACATTCCCTTACATTCAGCAGAGACCTCCAGTTCTATTAGAAAATTTCTTACTAAAAACCCATTTTATAGCTGATACATTTAACGGTTGAAACGACGTTATTACGCAGTCTCTCCGCCATTTTGATATCCCACCAACATACAGACAACGTTGTTCTAACGTCGCATTCTTAATTGAAACATTTAGTTGACTAAAGAAAAAATCTTTTGCGTTTCCATTAGATGTCACAGTATCTAAAAGAGAGTTTATTGAGGTATAATTCTAATGAATGGGGTATAATTCTTTGAAGTAGCATTTGACAATGAACGTGAAAGAAAATACTCTGAGATCTCGAATAAACGTGGAGTAGGGAATAATCGTACAAGAGAAGTTAAAGCTATAATTAATAATCGTACAGGAGATGATAAATGTACAGGTAGCAAGTCGAGGTCAAAATTAATAATCGTACAGGAGATGATAAATGTACAGGCAGAAATTCGAGGTCAAAATTAATAATCGTACAGGAGATGATAAATGTACAGGTAGCAATTCGAGGTCAAAATTAATAATCATACAGGAGATGATAAATGTACAGG
>JAUEKX010033297.1:16764-44031 GCA_031834005.1 Dendronotus venustus
AGAATCGATAAGAACTGATTTAGTATTGATGGTAAGTTTGAAGAACATATGTTAACAGTATGTACACACTATTGGATTAAAGTTGAAAAAATCGCATAGCATAAAGTAAAGGTTTGTGCACATTATGGACTTGCTTTAACGGTTTGTACACACGATGGGTTTTTCGATATTGAAAAATTTTGAATAATGTTAATGGTCTATGCACGCTATAAACATTATCTCTTTTTATTATATAAAACTTGCAAAAAGTGGTTGAAATAAATAATAGTACAATAGGGAATAGTCGTACAGTGGATAAGTACGATTATTACATGCATGTACATGTACGATTATTGGAGATGCGAGAGTAGAAAGTAACTAGTCTTGATTATGTCTTACTTGTGATTTCTTCATTCAATTCAATGATGATTCTAAAAATCTAAAAAGACGCCTGATTAAGTGACAGTTATGATCAGAGAAGTAAATGTGTACAATATAAGATTAAAATCCTGCATAGCATGCAAATTTTTGTTCTATTTAGTTCCCTATTTTTCGGAAGTACATTGCCAACGTTCTTTCCTGTATCCAGATTGAGAATTAATGTCATGTTAACAACGTAAACCTCCATTGCTGGGAAAATATGCAAGGTGCGTAGTTCCTTAAACTTAAAAAATAAGATCCTCCCCCGATTTGTGTCTTAATATGTATTAATGTGTAGTGTGTATATAATGAGTCAACTTCCTGTTTGGTATAGTCAAATGTTTCCGGTTATGCCTTTTAATAATGAGTTCTGAGGTTAAATTAAAAGCTATTAGGAAGGAAGGTATATAACGTTTCAAATATTGGTCCTTGTTCGTCCCTCGGGGAGATTACCAGTCATTTTCTGCTAATGATTCTGTTATTTAAATTATTTTTTAGCTCTTTAGTATAGGGCTCTTCAGGAGTATAAAGTATGGATAACTTGTGAGTAAGAGTATTAGTTTTAATTGCAATATAATGTTGCGAAATAATCATAGAATTGTTCAGATTTTTTCAATATATTTTTCTTTTCAAAATAATGGCTCAAAAAACCTTCTATTAATAGTTTTTATATTTTGAGTTCATCAATTTCCTGTAGAAGCTTGGTTTAGAAATAGGTCCAATTTGCAATAACGGTTTTATATAAAATGTTTTTTACTGGAGAAATGAGTTTATTAGATCATGTTACTATCCATGCAGTATGATGAATTTGGGAACAATAATACTTCAGATTTATTTATGTGAGAATTACTGGTAGTTCTCATTACTAACTAACAAACATCTGTATCATAGTAATCCTATGGGAAAAAAAAAGAAGAAGAAATTGAAACCTTGTTACGTAATCTTTTTCTTGCATAACGAAACCAATGTGTGTCAACTTTGAGTGCTGCAATCAGTCACGCACAAGCGAAACTGTTTTTACTGTTACCAAGCAAAACAACGACGTTATTATATCAATTTAAGGAACTTTGTCTAATGAGCAGGAGAAAAATAAAGTTATCTTATATTAGGCCCAGAAGCAACTGTTGGAACTCAAGTTAGATAAGATGCTATAATGCTAAATGTCTTAACAAGCATTAGTTTCCAGAAATCTCAAACAATTTAAGATTAACAATGTTTAACGATAATTAACAGTGTAATGAAATGTGCAGTTAGTCTAGGGTCTAGACAGGATGTTGTGTCTATATCTGAAATTCCAAGCAATCGTTTAGAATTGAATTGACTTGGTGGATGAACTACTATTACACACAAATGCACGCGTGCTGTGTCATTATTATTCATTTAATTATTTCTTTTTCACACATCCGTGACAAAAAGCTAAAACGTGATTTTCGCAAAATAAAAAATCCCTCAATAAAAAGTCTCCTTTAGCTGAGAACCAGGAGTGCAGCTTTTTGTGGTGTATTCCCAATTAGTTTGCCAAAAACGTTTGTCTCATATTGTTTCTAAAAACATAGAAAAATGGTTATGGCTCGAAGAGGAATTCACTGTAAAAAGCGATAAATTTGGCAAAATTTACTTTCTCAGGAAGTAAGACCTATAAAAAAGTGAGTCCAAATTTTTTAGCAATACTATTTGAGAATAATGTATCAGTGACTTTACTTTTAGGAAGTTTGAACAGCCTTTTGGCGTGTTTAGTAAGGGTTATAGAGAATCTCGTATTGAAGAGTACCTTTTGAGAATTGCTTTGATTAGTTCAGTTTGCAATTTAGAAGTAGGATGATCTTCTCGGGTTTACTAGCTGGATTTGGTACATGTTTAATAAGTATTTATTTATTTTTTTATACCTAATTTTTTTGTACATGCTCATCAATTGTTAATCATTTTCTCTTACCCTCCCACACTGCACACCAGTACAATTTAATGTAGAAAAATCATACCCCTAGCCCTCAGCTAAAGAGACTTTTTGCTCGAGATAGTGGGCAGTTTGAAAAATATCAAATTGATTATAAATCTTCATAAATAAATATTTATAAAAATATTTCATATTCATTGGGAAGAAAATCTTGAGAGCTTTTAGAATATAAAATATACTATTATACTATCAAAAGATATTAAGAATCAAGCCTCAAGGCTAAAAAAATTCTGCACAATACATTTCTTTGAGCTTCACGTTGTGTCATTTGTCTTCACTTCCTCCTGTTTAAATGAATTGGTTGTTTTATTAGATTCATTGGTAAAAACTGAAGATATTAGAATTTGAATAATTTAAAATGTTAAAATTAAAGTCAAAGTTTTAATTTTTGTGTAAAACAATTCCCAAAATTATTCTGCAACTTCTACTTTGAGTTGTTGGGACTAATTTTCCACTTGCATAAAATCACTTTTTACATTCGAAGTTTTGCAGAAATTAGAGACCACCTTTTGCTATCAAATTTGAATAGGAGATAATTAATTTCTGAAGGCGGGAGAAAATATATTTTACTCGTTTGCAAGATTAATTATTTGTTGTTTCGAGATTTCAATTTGTGTAGTGTGTCGTATATGCACGTGTGAAAGTATATCAAATTGCTAATTGACAAAATAAATGAGTAAATGAAAGTTGCGAAATACGTGATTGAGTCGTAATTAGTGTTTTCGTTTTTAATAAATAATCTCGATGTGAATCCTAAATGTTAACAGTTTTTAGGAAGAAATTTAATAATGATAAGGTAAACTATTCGTTCAAGCTAAAAATAAATTGAGCAAACTAGTGAAGGTTTTTCAACTACACAAAGCAAAGAGAAAGTTGGCTTCGTACATTTTCTGGCACGTGACACATTCTACAAATTCATGCAAAAGGATCGGTCACTGAAATAAATCTGGTAATGAATGTAAATGTGAATGTGGCAGAAATGCCAAATACAGAAGGTTAAAATTTGTATGGAATTCTATAAAAAGTCTGTATAAAATATCCAAAGCCTGTTATAATTGTATGATTGTTTATTGCATCACACACCTCAATAAAACAAGGAAACGAAATCCTTTAGGTTTGGTTTCGAGATCATAAAAAACGCAATGGTTTTCGGGCTTTTAAATTAAATTGGGCAAAAGAGTTAGGATTTTGCAATCATGTAGGTTTTGCTTGCAATCAGCTTTAATATGATCGCTAATGAATTTAATTATTTGATAGATTGGTATGTAATGGTCTCTTAATTTCTTTGTCAATAATACTATTATTGTATCTAATGATATGAAAGTGAGCTCGATAGCTTCCAAAAGCTAGGCCTTAGTTTTCCATTCTTGCATTCTTCCTTGACTGCTTACTCACTGTTGTACTTACAAATCATTAAGCATTGAGGTGAGGTAAGCATTGAGAAAAAAAATTAAAAAATACTCGAAGAATAGACATAGACACGTGCTATTGGTATGAAATAGATGCGTTGTTAGTGTGAAAACAAGTTTTGAAAAATGATAGTAATGTTTGTAAGCACCTATAAAATCTTGCACTTTTACACAAAATGAGGAATGTCAATGGAATCCTCATCTTGAATGTGTAAACAAACAAAAACTTCACAAAATCAAATAGAGTTTTTCACCGCCTGTATCTTTTTGAAATGTGCAGTAAGAAGAGACAGGGTTTTTAAGTACACCGATAATGAAAATTAAAAACGTTGAAAAAGCATAAATAAAATCTTGTAACCCATCCGGCTCGGTTTCTCGTATCCCTGTTAGCTAAAACCAAAGAAGAATTGATGTTAATGTTTCGATCAGAGAAACTAACTCAGAATCTTATGAATTTAAGTTAATCATCTACTGATGTAGAATATCTTGTTATTCCTATGTTACTACCATGGACATCTGAATTATTGGATTCTTTGGGAAATCCATAACACCATGCAATGCATCATTTTCAACTGATAATTAACAATTTAAAGCAAATGAATGGAGATTTTATAGTTTACTAAAATATAGTTAATTCAAAACTATTTATTTAGACTAAATTGTGAAAGATTATATATTTGAGAAAATATTGTTGGAATGAAAAATTTCTTGTATTCGGTATTTATGGAAGTACTTAATACCAAAAATATTTATAGGCTTAGAAGTTTGAAAAATAACCATTGGATCTTGAATTTCAAAAGATATATGTAAGTATATATGTGTAGTTTCATAAATATCGGTTCCGGCAAAAACGAAACTACTAAAAATGTATAACACATTGTTTTGGACAATTTTTTTTTATGTAAAACATTGTTTTTTTTTTAAAAAATAAATAAATTTTATATCTATAATTTAAACAACTATAGATATAAAATTTATCTTCTTTCTTGCAAAATTGCAAGGCAAAATTGTTTGCCTGTACTGAGTTAATACCAACCAATTTTCATTATATTATTTATATTATTTAGAATCAGCGCTCACGTTATAAAATTTGGTCACTGAACTATTTAATTTCTATCCTGGAAATGCAGCCCCAATTATTTAAATCATGCTCTTGACTTAACATACTAAACAATTCAACAATGTCAGTCCACAATCCAAAAGATTGCCCTCAGGTCAAGTTCCAATAGGCAGAAAATTATCAAATAAAACTGAAAATTAGTTGCATAAAAATAAAGATTACTTGAATTAAAACCAATTACGGAATGGAAATGAAAACCGGGTGCATAAAAAGTTAAGAATTAAGTTAATTTTTGTTCGCAAAATCAACTGATATTGTTTTTAATGACGTGTCGTGGGTTTTGTTATCACTATGCCTTAAAGTTGATTACTACTTATTTATACTAGAATATTACAGGCACAGTATTTTCATACTTGACAGTTTTATTAGATTATTTTTTTCTTCCGTAGTAAGATATCAACTGTGCAATTACTCTGTGCCAAACACACTTTACTAATTAAATGGTAAGTGTTTTTATTTCCCTCGTTTTTTATTTTACATGAAAACAAGGTTAAAATGCACGAAATACACAAAATATGGTACATGGATATACAATTCTTTCATTAGCAAAAAAAAGGGTGTGGTAAACACTAATTGGAAGTTAACTTTAAAATGGAAAACGGGATACTTTCCTATTTTATAGACACCCATGAACAATAAATTTACAACATTTTAGGATAGGATACTATAGATGACATCACACTTTTTCATTAGCAGGGAAATGCGTAAACGGGTGATTATTTTAATACATATAATAAACAAAAGTTAATTTATTGCTAGGCATGGTAGCGTTCCCAAGTCACGTCCATGTTCATGTAGTACTACAGGACATAAAATCTACCTGATACGTGAGCCCTTGCGTATGAGCGGGGGCAGACAATTCATTAAAACAAATTCGAATAACTGCACGAGGAAGCTTTAACAAATATTTTGTAATTTTTGAATTATCTTTTTTTCTCTCACATCAATCATGGAGATGTCGAAGAAAAAATGCACATATTCTATTTTTAAAAGTGGCAGACCCTTATTTTGATTTAATTTTGTCTCCAGGAAGTTATCTACCCCCATATTGCTTTTCCTGTCAAAAAGGAGCAAAAGAACGAACAATTTATAAAAATAACATATCCAGTTTTCCCCGATATTTTTTTCTAAAAATTGTCGTTTGGTGTTGTGTTATAAATTTTTTTTTAGTTTGAAAGAAAAAAAAAAACCACGAAGCTTTTGTCAGCACCGGAAGTCTATTAAATTGTCATCATATAATGACATTTAATAATTTTCTTTTTCAGGCATTGAGAAAGGTACGTGACAGTAAATAAGTAAGCAGTGTGTTTAATTGAATTTATAACCCGGACTGGCGATCAATACTAATTTTTGAATATCTGCAATGTACATTCAAAACGCATTCCAATGCTATAATTCCGCATCCAAATTACACGCTCCTCAAAAACACTGCACTCTCCACAGCTAAATAGACAAACACTAATCGTGGTCGTTATCTATTGTTTTCATATTGTATTCAATACAACATTTGCAGAATATTTGTATATGTTTTGACGTCATAGCCATCACGTTTGACCAATGGTCTCTCATAGTGAACTAAGTGAGATCGACCAACGTATAATATCGTTTAACTGAATGAGGTAGTTTTACTAATGTGTGGTATATAGTTATTATTATCTTAGGAAAACAAGTTCAACTCATTTTCTGCAATTTAATGAATGAAATAAACGCAAGAGAAAACTGGACTTTTGGAGGATCGCAAACAACTAACCACAGGTTTATTACAGAATACAAAAAACTTTGATGTCGAAAAGCATTGTCAGGAAATAATGGATAATATGCTTTGATAAGCTCCATTTAGGTCAGATTGATCGTTTTATTTTCATTTCGTTTATTTGATTTATTAATTGTAATCACTGATTAGATCATAGACTATTTATGTTTCCTGAGTTGGGAAGTTTTTTTTTAATCAACAGATAAGGCCTTACCATCATATTAATAAGCCCTCATTTCTACTAATGATTAAGGATTATTGTTGACCAATCAGAATATACAGTTATTCTGCACACTAACGATAAATCGTGTTTAACTAAAAAAAAAAAAAGTTCACGGATTTTATTTTTGTAGAAAATATCTGCCTGTGTATAATGGTATATTTGATTTTGATTTATGTATTCGCAACCATTTTTTTTTTTGAGACTACGTTTTAATTCTTTATTAATTTCCCGTCAAACGCAAAAAAATATATGCGGTACCATTTGAAGTTTTGAATTACGTTTTCCGAATGCCATTAATAATTTTTTTTTTCGATATTTCCATACTCAATACTAAACAGATTAGCATACCTTAATAGTTGATGATGGTTTCCTTTACAAATCTACTTTTTCCACAAATTTCTGTAGAGCTTGTGGAGCATTTGAAACATACATTTTGCTATGCGGTATGAATATGTGGTTTTCCTGGACACGGTGATTAACAATTAAAAGCCTTAATCTGCTTGAAATGATGTGAACCGGCCAAAAAATGTATTCGTCATTTTGCAATGATGCAAAATACATTTAGCAAATAAATATATTTATTAAAAAGCAATAACTTACTTTCGCTTGAAGAGGCATCATCAATAACATAATGACCAATATAGATAATGCGAAATTGCAAAAATATTTTTTTGCAATTATATGATGAGTGTGTATGTGTGTGGTCCAAGTGAAATAGATATTACCTGCAACAATTTCAAACATTAGCGAGGGGTATTGCTTAATAAAGCTACTTTTTATGACCAAAATAATGGGTGACGTATGGTGATGTTCTTTTTATAATTAACAATGATTCAGTAAAAAGAAACATATTATTCTTAACTCATCATGTTGTTTTTTTTCGAAATTTTATTTCACAACATTTTTTTCTTCTTTTTTTTTTAATAACGCTTTATTGTGTTTTTATGACATTTATTGCTGTTTTAATTCATTAAATCTTGTAATGTGAGCTTTTTTTAATGACTATTTCAATAAACTTTTTAAATTTTTTTTTTTTGTATTTTGTAATTCAATATTGAGATATTTATAATCTTTTTTATTCTTTTTCAATGCCATTATGAATAATATTTGTGTTGTTATACTTTTATTGTTTTAGAACAACATATTAATAAGAAATTGATTAAATCAGAAAATACCAAGATATTAAGATATACCATAATACATAATAGGAAATAGCAGCAAGCTGGGATTTTGAGTGGTTATCAACAATGACTAGCGCTTTAGAGATCTTCCGTTTCAGAGACAACATAGGAAATCATTATCCAATTACGGATGTAAATTTCATGTATTTTTAGATAAATGCAAATCTATGCATTTTTTGAATATGCGTAATTTATTTTCTCAAACAAGAAGTTAATATGTCACCGTTTTAGCTACATAAAAACAATAATAGATAAATATTCTATACTATATGTGTTATTTTCTTTTCTTTTTTTTGGCAAATATCAAGCATTGTTTAATTTCAATTAATTTTGAGTAGTGTTCTTAACTTTAGTAATACTAGTACACTGAGAATCCTGCTATTATGTTTATTTTCTTATGTAATCGAAATTGTTAATGCAAGTAACAATACACAAGTAACACAAGTACCGAAGACCCTTTGTTGCTTATAAAAAAATATATACATCAAATAGAGCTCCTCATTTCAAGTTATATAAAACATGTTATTAACTGCCAGCGCTCTACTCGTGAAGATTAAAGCTCACGTCCGTCTAATAAAGACTGCGAAGAAGCTCTGTCAATGAAGACGCGGACAATAGGCTTAAGCGGCTTTTTTAATGATTTTTGTAAACAACGAAAAGATGGAAAAATAATTTATGTTTAATAGAATACTTCAAAACTCCGATTTGCTTCCTTCAAGTTTGTCCTGAAAAAAAAGTGATATACGACGCTATTATCTTTGGTCCAATATATAATTTACTTCTTTCATAAATTCCATTAATTGTTATAGATTTATAGATACAACAATAGTTAAATGGCATGAGTTATTTCTTTTCATCTGTTTCATTTTTTTTTTCAAATCTGTTCAGTTGATTTGCATGTAATTGAATACAACCCTGTAATTAATTTAGTCGTTTCCAAAGGGAAAAAGCTAATTTGCATGTACCCACTTGGTGTTTCCCATGTTTAATTATCTTTGACTTCCTTCCCTAAAAATCCTGGATTGCTGATATGATTTACTACCTTATCTGGTAATGATTACAAGATTGTAACAGGCCATTTTAGAAATGTATGCAATTACAATTTAACCAAAATGTAAAGATTTAATGATTATCGCAATTATTTCGCTGCAATTGTAAACATATGTAATTATTTAATTATAATAATATATAGATATGATATAGAATAACTAGCTAGGAAGTCCGACATTACTTGCCAGGCTAACTCTCGTTTATCTCCACGATTGACTCGATTTGTTTCGCTGCTTTTTCAAAATAACAGACGCTATCTAAAATATTCCTGATTACACGTTTTGTGTTTTAGGTACTGTCCATATTTTATCAATCATATTGTTTTCTATTTTTCCTTTGTATGTGCTTCTCTAACATCGGGCAATATTAAAACTATGGTACATTCTAAGTTCATCAAACTAATTTTCGTTTATTCGTTCTTTTTAATGCTGACTATTATTTAAATCAATCAATCAATCAATCAATCAATCACTAAACCATTGTCACGATACTAAATTGTTCAAATTCTTGAGTATTGGTCTTCCTTTAAATTCTATAAAGGGAGAGAAAGGATGAAGTAAATCCAAACAACAAAATGAAAATTAAATGACATTGTAACAACGTTTTTCTAACTTCATCTCCTATAACACTTTGCTGCTTATTTCTTGCTTCAGGTAATTGGTTTATACTTATTTTCGGCACAGTTAGATTAATAAATCATTAAACTAGTTAATGCTTTTTCCTGTTTCACCCTTTCCCCTTCCTCGAGAAAAAGTTGTATCAAATTACATGATAATACGTCTAATTTGCCAACGTCATGGTCATAGGTCGAAATAGACTATAATTTTCAAAATGTCACATATTTACACGATCATTTAATAACTCAAAAAAGATTGTCATAAAATATAATAGGCGGCTATTACATACACATTCAATGGCCACTTTAAAAGATCACTTTGAAATTATCTTTCGGTTTTAAGGAATTGCTTTAAAGAGAGCTTTAGTAGAGAGAGAGAGAGAAATAGAGAGAGAGAGACTTTTGCACAAGTTTTATAATTTATTATATATTATAAGTTATATATTACTCAAAGACTCGATATTTGACCAAGAAGTATTCCATCCTCAAAACTTTTATATAAGTCTCAATCATTAGCCTTTAATTTCAAGTAGTCTGATGTTCCGACTATTGAAGGCAGTCATGTTATTTTGGTTCCTTCGGACCAAATACCAATCAGTAATTAGTTTAATTAGTAATTAAGCTTTTTTGTTTGGAGTGCATAGTACATGGTGTTTGTAAGAAGTATTCTTTTTAAATCTGCTATTTTTGTCGAATGATAATTTATGCAAAATTTACAACAATTATATATGTAGAGTTTACTTTATAAGAAATTGGTAGGAATATATTTCTTAAACAATTTTTTCCTAAATTTAGATCGATATTGAAAACTCTTAATTTTCTTATTCTAATAATTGAACATTTTTCCGTACTGTGCCTTTCTAAATTAAACAGCAACATCTCTTTTACTTTGGTTTATCTTATTAAAAATGAGTCATCCCGTTTCTCTTACATCACCTATATCAACAAAGTTCTCTAACGATGTCATATTGAACAACTTTAAATGACTTCTGGTATGTCCACGTGCATTGAATATTGATAAGGATTGAAAAGCGGATTTTCTGAATTCCTGATCTGATAATTTTAGGGCTACCTTTTAAATTGACTACTACTACTGTGACAAAATTTCAATATGATTCTTGAAAGAAATTTCTGCAAAGATGACTTCTCAAAAAGACAATTTTCTGAAAAAGTCAATACTCGTTTCAAAAGATACCTCTCGAATCGCTTATTATTTTGATTATTTGGTTACTTCCCAAGTATTAAATACAAATATTTTGGCATGGGTGATTCCCTTTAAAGGGTTTAAGAGATTGTCATATATTGCATTGTAACAACATATTGTTGATATATATTAGGGCAAAGCAATCATAGGTTTAAAAAAAATGGTTTTGCTTTATATTGTTTGTTTTACTTTGTTTTTTGTTGTATTCCTTTAGTACTAGTCATTATGTTTTTATTGTTTTATTATACAGAAATACAATTCTCAGATCAGTACTGGCCTCTACGAATCGGTCATTTTTACAGTATTTCTATTATCTGTATCTTAATAGATGGTTCATCCACGCATCGTCTTCGTTTCTTGAATATATGTAGACAGTTGGAGAATTTACAACTGGACTAGTCATTAAACGACAAAAAGATTAACTATTGGTTGAACTAGTATTATATATTTCCTCCGTTATTTCATCGATTATTAGTTACCTTCAAACAAAAAGTCATTGAGAAACTCATCCTATCTACAAAGCACAACGCGTATAGCGCGTACACTTTGAAATTACACAAGTCCACAAAAATTTACCTTAACCACTCGACTAAAAAAAAAGTTCAAAGCTCATCAAAAGGAGCATTTATCCTGTCGCCATTGCTTGTGGTCGAGACCACCGCCGCTGACTTGCTAGATCCCGCCATGTCCTCTCGCTGTTGAGTTCTAATCGTATCCGTGATATCAGATTAATGCATGGGAAACCAAGCATCCACACGGTTTCCAACGCTCTACGTCGAGATAAATCTCTGGGATTAGAAAACTTATCGTCACAACAAAAAATCTCACTTCAAGGTGGCAACTTCGCAAAACAAGAGTTGACAATTTATAACATGACATACTTCATAAAACTTTTTATTAAATCTTTTATATATTAAGTTAACTACACTAAGTATTTTTCTTTCTTCTTTTGGAAACAAAATATGTTTATTGATAAGATAAGAAAGTCCTTGTTTACATTGGCAAACAAAACAGCAAAACCAAGCTGCAACAAAATCTTCATTTTTTAATTAATGTACCCTAACCCAGTAATCGATGAAGTTAAAAAAAGGCTTTATATACTTCTTCATTATATTTAATGTTTTCTTTTCCTGACAAAACCTCTTCATAATTATAAAAATTCTCAAAACTTCATTCCTTATGTTTTATTCTCATTCGCATTCTTTTGCCACTCGCCACTAGGGCCATTTTTTTTTTTTTTTTTTTTTTGCCAATACGACAAACTTCTGAATGTAATTTGAAGAACATGTTAATTTACAAAAAGGCTACAGTTAATTACCGTTCGGCAAAGCCACTGTTTATGTTTGTTGAATGAAACAAACGCTAGTTTTAACACATATTTCTCTTATGTAAAACATTTTTTGTTGATTTTTTTTGAGAGCTTGATATTGGTAGCTATTGTTTCACGAAAAATTCTTAAGATGACCGATCGTAATGATCATAAAATCGTAATAGCAATAAACTTGGATCTTTTATGATTTGAGGCATGAGAAACTTTCATAGCATTGAAAAATTGCATGAAAGAAATGTAAATATAAAATAAATGTATAATACAGAATATGAGTAATTAATTATTAAGTATTTCAGCTGGTTCCCCTAGAAAAGTGTTTACTATAACTTATTACATGTTTAACAATGTAGAAAGTTCCATTTAAAATGTTATATTAGGTATACATTCTTACGATTTTAAAGTTTGTAAAAATGGTAACGTTCTTGAGTCAAAAAGCAAGCTTAAAATATTTTCAAAACTGACACAGTTATGCAGCATTGTATAAGGAAGCTAAAAAAATTGTAAAAAAAACAAAAACAAAGGCTAACTTACATATTCTTTAAAATTCTTCTATTATTTATACTATTTATCGGCTTTATTTGTATGCTACAAAAGGATTTTTTTAAAGCAAGCACACGGTCGCAGACGGAAGAACAGCGGTACCCCTTTTAACTAGAAATCTCCACAACGATCCCGCTATCCTTCCGTGTCCTTAAACTGTTCTCAAGCGATAATCCAATAGGATTCCATAGTTTCTATAGCTGAGTTAGTAGTGGGTGAATCGATTTGTATGCTAATTGCTGTATCGCTTTTGTGGAATTTTAAACGGTTTAATTACTCCCCTCCTGTGCTCTCAATTTGGCTCAAGTTAATTGCGTTCGTATGTGCGCAATCATTTTAAAAAGCAATCAAATGATTCGCTTTCAATTTTCATTGTTACATATCAATGTAGCAATTCTTTTCTTGGAATTGATAATTCTCTAATATAGCTTTCTTATGAAGATTATTGTATCTGCTGTTCTTTATGCTAAATGAACCTACATCATCCAACCGTTCTCTACTGTTATAACTTTTATTAATTAAATATTATAAAAAATAGTGATTTCACTTTTTCATTAAATGCCAAGTAATTGCATTGTAAAGAATATGCGGCCGCCATTTTCTACGTTCTGATATAATTGGTTAGATAAAAAAGGGGAAATATATATAATAATCTTTATTTCTTTTGTAACGTCTATAGTGTTATTATCCACATTTAATTTCGTTAACAGTTTTCTTAGCTATAGTTATGAAACCAAATTGTTTCTATGGGACTTAGATTTGTATAGGTATTATTTAATCGCGACTATAAACAACTTCACCAGTATAAAAAATGTTATAATCTATAAACTACACTGAAGAAGTTTATTTTCTAAATTTTCAACTTCTGAAATTGACAGTTGGCGTAATACTTAAAATTAGATTCCCAGAAATTTGTTTGTACCTGTTCAATTGTTTTATGTTGCACACGTATTGCTTTCACACTGAATTGTTCTAATTTTTTATCAGTTTTTAATTACCTTACATTTCCGATTACTGTCATTACTTTATCATTGAAATAGCAAGATAGTTTAAGCCCCTATGAATGGAACAGTAGTTGTCTAGAATTAAATATCATGATTCATTATTAACTGTAAGCTAGCTAAAGAAAATTAATTAATGAGCCTATAACAAGTATACAATTTCCCAGCGAGGGTAATATTCTTTAGCAGAATCTTCAAAAATGATGCTACTCCCCCTGCCGACTAGTAAAATGTTTGCGGAGGATGACATTTAAACAATGAGAACGAAAGAAGTCAGTATTTTGTATTCTTAAGTTTACATTGTCTGTTTGCTTGGTGGTGTTTCGGCTTCAAATATATTATTATTTGTTCAATAGGATGGTCTAACGATCGTTTTCGTCAATAGATATTTACAGTTGGAAAACGATGACGAGAGGAACGAATAGAATTATGTACAAACTAACGAAAACGCAGACCAGGATATAGTTCAACGTGAAACAAACTAAAAATGATTTATTTTCTTATTTTCCTAAAGTACCTTTTTATCCTATACTGTGTTATATGTACACTTTCTTTATAAGGGAAGTAAAATGCTGAAGTTTATCTCTTGTCCTATTTTATGTTTTTGCTATTTTTTATAAAATGAAAATTAAATTAAAAAGTTCTACATTATTTATCGCTGTTGAAATAAATTGATAAATTATTTTCTTTGGTCCCCTCTCCTTATCTATTATCGCGAGCTGGTTTTGTTTGTCTTATTAATGGTCCTAACGTGGTTCTAAGACTCTAATAAAATTTACCTGACCCTTAAAATACAGTTTTCTGACCTTTAAATATGCAAAAATAAAGTGGCAATTTTGTCTGGGTGAGATCATCCTGAAATTGGAGTTGAAAAAAATTAGTTGAAAAAGTTGAACAATTTGTAAAAGGGACTGAGGTGGTTGAAATTTAATAGAATACACGAAGATTGCGACATCAATAAAGTTGGAGGCTAAAGGAGAGATACAAGTATTCAAACAAATGAAGTACATAAGAAAGTACGCAAAAATAATTAATGACTGCTAATAACCATCTTGTTTACAAATTAGTGAAACATTGCTTATGAAACAACCTGTAACCCACACAGCAACTGTAAATGCAAAAAGAGCAAAAAACAAAATGTGATATAATTAATGACGCAATTTTATTTGTTTGCTACACAACACTCTGTGGCTAAGTTACCATTATAGCATTATTACTATTTTTGTAAAAGTTTTTTTTTTTTTTACACATGATCTAGTCGAAACGTAACAGCATTACTTAGTTTCCTTAATCACCTTCTTATAGATTCCGTAAACAGAAGGAAACATGTATGTCTCCAGTGTTTGCAAGGGAAAAGTGAGAAATTTTTTGCTGCGTGGGTTTTTGATTTTCTCATTTGACATAAATTAAGGTAATATATTATGCTCCATATAAAACTTTACAATTTCTATTCTTCGTCACTGCGATTATGTATTCGCTAAACCGAGAATAGGTAATACAATAAACTAAAAATTATTTTCATAATTTATTTTCTTGGTTTAGAATTAATTAAGGTATGTTTTTATTTTTGTTTTTATACTTCAGAAACAGTCAGACTTTGAGAGTGTATAATTACGCTTAAAGAAAAACAAAATTGAAAAAGCAAAAAGTCCTTTCTCTTCTCTTTACCATTTTACTCATTAAAGATTCCTGTTAGCTACTTTTGTCTTGTTCGTTATTGTAGAAAAAGGAAAAAACATAAATTAATTATTACAACATGTCCAGAGACAAATTTTTATAATTTATCTGTTTTTGATTCTTTCTTTCTCTTTCTGTTTTTCTTTTCTAAATTACTTTTAAAAATAATTTAAGAGAGTAACATAGAAAGAGATAAAAAGGCGTTGGCCTTAACAATTACCAATTTATTATGTGTTAAAAATCAGAGGGATGTTTCTATAGAAAAAGCTGTTCCGTTTCAAATCTCTTGTTGTTTTGTTTTTGTTTTTTTTTCCATTCCTGAAATAAGAATGTTGTTAATAAGCGAACAATTATCACAACGAAAGAAAATCACAAAAAATTCACATGTCATTACTGGAGCTTGCAGTGGGACAATTAACATTTTGGAGAATGTAACAAACATGTTTTATGAAAACCTTGCACTATGCATAAAACACAATGATGATATACGATAGATTGTTATTGAACAGATCTTCACTTTTTATTATTTGAATTAAAAATCTCTCTATTTTAATACTGTTTTAATATATACAATGTACAATTTTAATTCCCGAGTTACAAAAACAAAGATTAAGAAATAAACAAACAAAATAATGCATAAACTAACGAAAACACAAACCAAGAAAAATATAATTACATGTAAAACAAACAAAAAAAACAATTTTATCTTGTTTTTATTTCCCTACAGTTTTCATTTTTTATAGATAATATATGTATATGATATATTAAATACCAGCAATTGCTTTGATTTCTCTCATGATTCGTCCTATAGAGTTCTTTCCCATTGGGACTTTGTTGAACCAAACATTACCTTTGGGTTTGTGTTTGGGCGTAAGGTAGAACGAAGAGATTCCTTCCGGTCGATGGGCTTTGTAGATCTCGAATGCTCGGATTGGATCTCGCTCGCTGCCGTCTGTTTCTTTAACAATGCCTTTAAACTTTTTCTTTTTTGGTGGTTCAAGTTTCGGTGACAGCGATGCAGGGTTCAGTTGTCCATTCTTGGTGTATTCCATCATCAGCTTGCCGTCCATTGCCCTAGCAATATTAAAGTCATCAGTGGTCAAATCGTGGTGTGCCATCCGCCCTCGAACACCGTGATAGACTGTGTTATACCACCACTGAAGTCGTAGTAATGGGCGTGGGGCATGAGTACCAATAGCTCCTGATGCCCACATCTTTTCTAATTGTTCAGCAGTTATACTTTCAATGGCATTAGGGTGATTTCCTTTGCCTTTGCGTTTTAAGTCGTCTCTCTTTGTTACTAAGTGTCGATTGACAATGTCGAATGTTTTGTCTGTGAGATCAAAGTTATCAGGAGCTGGAGGTACTTTCCTGTAAAGAAAGTAGCGTCGTAAACCATTTCGATACGTTGTCAGAGTTACTGGCTCGTACTCATTCCCAACTCTTCCTGGTCGTGTGTCTCTGATATCAAGGAAGAAATCTTTTAGCAATTCTGGGGCATTAAAACTGTTTACACTGTTCATATCGATTTCCTTGTTGTATCGTTCCTTGTACCATCTTTTGAATCGCCTTACTGATGTCTTTGTTCCTTCAATAGTGTTTTTGCATTTCTGGGCATCGTTGACTTGCTCGACGTCTGTGTCTCTATTTTTCTGATCTGATGTCTGCGTGAAGATTGGTGGAACTCTTGACATGTTGTTTGAAGGAAGAGAGTTAGCGATGCTACAGTTGCCATTGATCAAAGAGGTTTGATGGTCACCGTAGCCATACATGTTATTGGAGTATTCGTCGGATTTTATTGGACTGGTGATGGACATGGGATGTTCAGGCGAAGGGAATTTTGTTAGACTTGGAATGCTGTGGAAATCGTTTGTTGGTGGCTTTAGATTTGACTGGTTGTAGCTTTGTGACGAATGATACATACTCATGAAATGGTCTGTAGGTGAAGCATTATTAACCATTGGTTGCGGTGGAGAATATGATTCACCGTGATGACTAGTCGTGTAAGAGCTTGCAGAGTTCAATCTGGAGATAGGGTTGTTAGGCGATGATCTAGAAAATTGGTTGTTTGTCGGTTGATGCGATACTGGAGAGATATTCATTGGCATTGCTGTTGAATCATTCATATTGAATTCATGGCTGTTCGCGGTGTTGTTGTTGTTGTTGTTGTACTGGTGTGCAGCAGGAATGTCTATTTGGAATCGGTTGTTGATGAGGTTGACATGGGTCACATTATGGTTAAATGTGAAATTGTTATGTGGACCGTTCGGTGAAGTCTGCTGCGGATAATTCTGAGAGATGCTTCGTAAAACGTCGGAAGATCCAGAATGTTTGTTAGACAAATTGTTTTCCTCGTTAAACATTGGGTAGTTGTTGTTGTAGCTGTATTCCTCCAGAGTTGTGTGTTTACGATGTGGCATGTCGAAGTTGAGCCCAGCATGAAAATCGAAGGAGCTGCCGAACGAACCTCGTGTATGGATATAAGCTGCCATTCTGTCTACGTCTTTCATCAATTAGCAATACTTTGTCAATGAGTTGATATTGCAGTGTGTATTCTCCAAAACTTTTCCAAAGTGTGAACAACTCAATGTCCCATAACAATATACAGTTCCTTGTCGTGTTGTCTTGAATTTAAAAAAATTTATTTGAATGTTTCTTATTCCTGTTAATTAAAAATGTGCCTAGTGATCAAACTGATCTTTTTATCGAAAAGTCTGATTTATCAATTGACCCCTGGCCGTCTCGGAAGAAAAGCAAACACGATATACACACTATATCAGTTTTGGCTTTTTAAATAGCTTGCTAGCGAAAGTGAGGCTACATAATGAGCGACTTCTCTGAATGAATATATCACTAAGAATTAATTGTTTCTTTTAAGAACAATAACAATGGAATAACAATTAGACCTGTCAATCAAATTTGGCCAATTATAAGCAGCGATTAATTAAACAATAACAATAAGGTAACAATCTGATTTCTACCATTTATAAAACAAAACTAAAAAACATGTGAAGAGCATGCATCTATAAAAAACTTCACAATTTTTTATAAATTGTGATGTGTTTTTTATTGTTGTTAAATATATAGTATATCAGAAGCTAGAAATATTATTCATAGATTTATGACTACGTGTGATAAATTTTGGCATTCAAAATGCAGCAAACTGGTAGAAAGATGGCAAAAACAGAAAACATCGTAATTAAAACAAAAAAGATTCTTCTGACAGGATATGTAGCACAATCATTAGCAAATAATTAAATAGTTATTACCTTTGTCTAGAAAAGTATAAACTGCTCAACAATGATAATAGTACACTGCAAAATTGAAATAACTATCAAGGGCTACCCAGAGTGGTCGAGAGGGAGGTCTCTATTTAATCTGCATTTAATTCAGTAATGTCTAAATTGCAAATGGCAATAATCGGTGCACCAATTCAGAAAATTATATGACTGCTGTTTTTGTATTTTTTTAGCATTGATTTTATTAGATTATGTTTGTATACTTTATAAATGCCATAATAAAAACCACCCAATTGATACTTACTTATTTTCTTTTACGTTTTGCTATTTGGATATAAATGAAGTTATAGAAATTTCAATATTTTGTGGGAAAGAATATTAACCCATTTCCTCAATTCTTATTAAATATATGAGCATTATAATTCATATCTAATTAAAGTGAAAGGTGTTAATGGCATGATATATAATCATTCTTTTAAATCTGTATAGATACTTCAATTGACATATATCATAAAGGGAGATATATTAGAGCCTTTAAGGTTCTTGATATTAGTAAGCAGACGGTCAACGTTGAATCAAGCTGTACTTTTAGTGATATGGTATATTAAGTTAACTTTATGAATATTATCTATAAATCAAAATAAATATTTAGCTTTTCCCATAATCCTGCAGCTGCAACCTATTTTATAGAACCCATAAAGTCAATATTGTACACTGACACTTTTAGGATTATATTATTTCACTATCCCTTATTCTTGTAAAAAGGTCTGTTGTTGTATAATATTGAGCATCCGTCATTCTCATAAAAACCAACAAAATTATCGAGCGAAATCGCAAACAAAGAAAGCTTTTTATATGGAAGTATAAAAAATAACGGTTCTTAGTCGGGATATATTGGAAGCGAAATTATTTCCTTTGTGTGACGATCGCAAAATTTCCACCATTAAATTTAGCTGTATTGTTGTTTTTACCGACAAAGGATATATTTGACGATATATTTTCCGGCACAAGATAGAGAACGTTTTACATTTGTCGCTTGTGTGCTTCTTCGAAAAAAACTGAGAAACAAAAGAGAATATGATATATTGGCATTCCAATGATATATTTATTATCTATGTATAATATATATTTACGATCTTGAAAAAAAACCCACGAACAACACAAAAGCCATTTTCAATAGTTTACATTAAATATTAAAACAACTTTGAATACAGTTGAATTAAACTTATATCGATATTGACTTGAAGATGGCTTTGAAAGCCCAGCCAGCGAGTTACAAAAAAGAAAACCATCTCCATGATATTGGTCATTCTGAAAATTGCCATCTGCGTTTTTGGAAAGTGTCGAGGAGCTAACCATGTGCAATTTAAAAAAACGTCACTTTTTAGATTACGCTAGAAATTACAATAGATATTGGAACCAAATTATGGAGAAAAGGAATAGCACTAAAAATAAGTTGTGAAAAATTCATTCTTTGATTTTCTCAGGAAGCGTTAGTTAGGGAAAAGTTCAATAAGAAAAGGAACGAAACATGGAAAACGACATTTTTTATTCTTTTAGTTCAACTTTTTTTATCATCAACACTTCATGTACACGTACTACCTATGTTCTTAACAAATTCTCGCTATTCTCACTATTTCTTTGAATAAATGTGTTGCATTTTCTTTGACAGAAATGAAGAATTTTTTCAATCCATTTTATGTTTTTATTTTTTTTAATTTCATCAGGCGACATTTCTTTGAAACGTAATCGTCTTAATAGATCATAATATCAGAATATAGGGCTCTTAAAATATACACGTCTTGGTTGATACAGGTATAAACAATTTTGCTTATATAATTGCAAAAACTATGATAACATAAATATAAAATTAAATTCAAATTCACTGCACGTTCAACATATGCGACAATGAGTTTATTTCACAAGTCCTTTGCTGAAACTTAAAACAACATGTGTAAAATAAAAAAACAAAGTTAGAAATTGAGATAATAAAAAAAATAATAATTGGAGGGAGGTCCTAACAAAAATCATGATTCTAAAGTCAATATATGTTAACGATGTCTTTTCAGCTTACGACGATGGAGCATTGGTACATTTTTTCTGCCTTTGAAAGTTTAGTAATTGTCCTCGTTTGTTTTCTCAGTTTAGTTGAGAAATATTTTGCACGTTTTTTTGTAAAAAAATTAATAGTTTGAAACAAAGTCCAACCTACGATTTCAGTTTCCCCATTGTAAGCGAAGATGTGGTAATTATGTCAAATTAAGCACATTTTCTTATTATATATTTGTTATTATTATTTATGAGTTTTTTCTTTTTTTTTTTCTTTTTAGTTTTCTTTTCATTCTATTATGCAAAAAAATGAAACAAAAGACGCATTGACGTGTATTTGGTCAGCAGATGTAAAAGCAATGATAAAGCATAATTTCTTTAATGATGTTATGATAAAATAGCGACACTTTTTCAAACTGTTAAATTTAAAGGGACAATTCACACTACAAACATTGACAGATATTAATCGTGTAAGTAAAAATGTACAAACATAAGCAATTAACAAATAAAACGTCAATTAAAGACTCTATGAAGTAAAATAATACTTCAATTCTTAAAACATATGGATACTAGCTGATTCGCTATTTCTGATTAAAAAACAAATTCGATTTGTAAGAGGGATTTGTAATGTTTAAAAACTATCAATTGATCTTGATTGTTTCTACCGACGAGGAACAGAGTATTTCGCATAGATACAACATACATTTGCAACACATAACATATTCCGGATTAATCCAAGAACCGGTAAACGGCGCGGACACATGCTAATAGACATTATATCCTTGATCTGATTAGAATGAAAAACATAATATTCAATTTTGTACCGAAAAGTAAAAGTTCGGCTACATGAAAACACTGGAATGATAAAAAAACAACAACAACGAAAGCCGTTAGATTCCTTACCGAACCTTTGCGCTAGCGAAAGTATGAAGTTGACTTGAACTATGCATGGGTGTTGACTTAAAATTAAAAAATTGCAAAATGGATAAACAGGAAAGAGCTAAGGGATCATTACTTTCAATGAATCAGACCCAAATTAGCACTTTTTCAAAAATTACTGCGATATTGCCGTAGGAAGGAAATAATATATAACAATACAATATTTAACGATTTACATTAAATAATATTTATTGTACTTAGTGTTTCAACTGTTTGCTAACGAATTGGACCTATTGGGAAAACAAGCGGAAATTAACCTTTTTATTGTTCCCTTGGATACGGGAAACAGAATGCGATATCTTTTGTAATTTAGTAAGAGAATTAATTGTATGTGATTTACTTTTATTCATTTGATAATAATTTTTAGCGTATTTTTTTTTTTTGTTCCTATGCACATTTAATGAAAAAAGAGAACGAGGTTTTTTGTTTACTAATAACCTTCGCGAAAGGAAATGGACATTACTCTACTCATTACTCCTTTTCTACGTCAGCAGTAAAATGTTATCGCGGAAGTCGAAATATAGATCAATCAATAATTATGTATATAAATAGTAATTGTGTCATTTGTTGTTTTCTTCGCCCAGCTATAATCAACTCCAATTTAGGACAGTTTCACCTTCCTTGAAAACCCTTCAAATTAAAAGGAGTGGGTAATAGAACTGCCTTTAAAGTCTCTAAAAAAGACTTTGTTACTATGGCAATTGGTCAACAAACCCTGATTTTTACCCCGCATCATAAATTTCATAACAATTCAAAGCGATTGATTAATTGCCATTCTTGTTCGGTTGCCATGACAATACAAGATAATTGAAGTTAAAAGGTTGTTCTCATTTTTCTGGAAAGCTTTTTATGATTAACTACTACGCAAGGCCATTAATGTTAAATTAAGAATGGAGCTGTTTCAAATCAGCTTTCTGGAGTTTAGTATTATGCAAATTTCAAAACGTAAAAAACCAATTAACCTATCAATCTTAATCAATATCTCCAATTAATTTATCATCCTTTCTGGTCTCATGCGGTGAAAGATTATGATTTTTGTTTATCTTCAGTTATCGATGCAAACTTATAAGTCCAAATTATGTTTGTTTGTGTAAATTCATCAGTACATTAAGTTTTCCTCGATTAAATTTCCTTGAATTTGACATAGTGGTCTGAAATTTATAACTAGTATTTGTTTGGACTGTATTTGCCTTAACCCTGTTTTTGTAGATGTTGTTATTGTTGTTGTTGTTTGTTTGTTTGTCTTTTTTTCTTATTAATAATGTCGAGCATTTATAAACCGTTTTTTAATGCTTAATTATGTAACTAAGGTGTACATAACCTCAGACCATTATTAAAACTTGTAAACAAACTAACTGCTTATTATTTAGCAGAACGTTTAAAAGTAATTCATCACGTATTGCATTTGCAAGTCTTGCTAAATGCTTTGGCGTCTGATCAGACCTCTAGAAGTTGTTTTCTTTTTTTAACTAGACGGCTATATAAAAATTATAAAAATAAGAAAAATCTGTTGTTTAGAAATAGTACTCAAAAGTCACAAACTTTCGATATCAGAATTTTTTTCGAAACCCGGAATTAATAAATCCAGAAAGAAACTCTTGTATGAATCTCGAAAAGGAACAATATCTCATAACATAATTTAAATCAACAAAGTCAATGCCAATTTGAATTCTTTTTTAATTAAAAAAATATTTAAAACCTGTAAGAAAAATGTTAGGACGTGATGGGAGCATTGCATTTCCGCATTGAAAACAAAACCAAACAATTACGTTTACCACTTGGCTACTTGTTTGTACGTGATTCATGGTTCCATAACATAATTTGGTGACCCACTCAAACAGCCCTCACAGAGCACGTACACATATCACCACCGTTTTGTGGTATGCTACTAGGTGTTCTTATTACATTTCTTTCTACCATTGCATACAGTTTAGGTGTTGAGACGTCTGAATCAGGTGTGTTTGGTTGGTCACTTTTTGGTCGTTTCAGAGATTTAGTTTACGAAGGTAAGACTTTTTGTTTGACTATATAAGATTTTAAAACTTTGTTTTATAACAGAAATACAGTTATTGAATTTAAATGCAGAGGTGATTCCATAAATGTTTATCTGCTTCTTTTGCAAAAAAATAGTAAATTAATGTTTAGCCTAACTAGGAGGCCTTCAGTTTTGACCACCAGCAGTAACAACCAAAATCTTTGCTTAATGAATCATGTTATTATTCAAGCATAATGAAGCGGAAAGGTGTTGAATCTCTAATGTAATCAGTACCATATTTTCAGAATGTCAATAATTTGTTTCATTACAACCTTTGTCAAACTCTTCTTTCCTGGACATGTTTTATGTAACCTTTCGCACATATCAATCTTGCAAAATCCTGTTTATTTTCCTCACAGGTAGTGACATTGTTCGTCACTATTTCGTTCCAAATGAAAAAGGATGTTTGAAAATGTTTATAGCAACTTCCCCTGAAAGTATATTTTTTTTGTAAAATGAATGACTCTTCTAAAAATCATAAAAGATTTTTAATTATCTTTTCTCTTGCTAGGAAAATCCTCAATTTGTAATCAAAATTTAATAAAATCCTAAGAAACGCACAACTAACCCTAACAGAGTTTAAGCAATTTTTATTAAATTCATTTTTTTTACTAAACCCTAAATTACAGATGTAGTAAAAAGGTTTTTCTCCAATCATTAAACTGATGTTTCCGAGTCAGACATCATTAAGAATACCTGTGAATTGAGATTTATTCACCAGTTGGTCAATATAAAAGAGAGCCGAATTGAAGCAAACCTTTAAAAAACTATCAATAAATCTCAAAATTAGGTCATTTGTCATGCACACTAATAGACTTGTCAAACCAAAAATCTGACTTGCCAGAAGTTAACAATTATAACATAACAAAAATCATGCATGGACAAAATAGACCAGTTCCTCTAGAGGAAGAAGCATCACTTTGCCTTATTTTCACATCTTATTTTATATTTATTCTTAATAGGTCCGCAATATTTCCGATTAAAATTTCCGTCAACGCAGTCAAATGATGCGGACATCATTAAACAATCTTTTCTTCCGCCTTATGTTATTTTGTGTGAAATTTATTTTTAACCCTCCAACTTCTTGTTGTTCATTGGTTTCTCTTTGTGTTGTTTTGTTTTGAAAGTGGTAATTTATCATGATATCGTCACCCTTTCCCTCTGTAGTTGTCGAACTTTTGTTATTTTTTATTTAATTATTATAGTTGAGCCGTACGTTTTCTATATAACTTCTTGTCTGGAGCCAAAAGCTTGTAAATTTTTCCGCTAATAAATGGCTTTCGGGTTTTCCTTATTAGTAATACAGAGGATTATTATAGTATGCTGAGATTTGCTATATTATATTACTAATCAAATCGAGGTCAACCTTTTGGTTAAAGAGCATAGAAAACAAAATTATTTTATAAATATTCAGCTTGTGAACCTATCAATTATGCTACCTAGTGAAGATAATTAACAAGATATTGGAGATGACTTTAATTTGTTTTAATTTGTCAATAATTGAATTGCTAATCGGATTAATTTCGAAAATATTCTCAAATCTTAAATTCAAAAACAGAAGTTAAAACTCTCATAACATTATTTTAATATCTTTTTTTTTTACACACCTATAAATAAGTATAATTGTGAAACGGATGGCTTCTTCATTGTTACCATCCATTATAAAGTTCTGGAAGCACTCAATATTCTAAAATATATTAGGATTCGTGAATACACTCATCAGTAACACATTGATACATATTTTACAAACATATTGGACTAAATAGAGAACGTTTTCATCTTAATGAGATTCTCCCAGAAAGGTTGAAGTTTATAGTTATTACCTTAGCGCTTTTAGCTAAGTTAATCAAATGGTCGTCCCTACCCTACATAGATGGTCTCTAGGTATAAACAAATTTCTCAAATAACACTCAACTACTCTATTGTTTATTATAAAAACTAGTTTTTTATTATTTGACAAAGAACCTAGGGAGCTCAGAAAAATTGCTTTCAGTTTTTTTGTTCAATAAATCATAAAAAAACAAAATACAATTTTATAAAATTCGCTCAAAATAAATTTAGATTCTTATAAAAAAATGTATACATGTATTCGAAGTATGTATATGAACTGTCTAAGCTACCCAGTTTGTGCGATGTTATAAGTATTTTTACAATTTTTACAATTCTGTTTTACTTCATAGTAATCTATTAGCAAAATTGCTTTATGTTGTTTAAAAATATGAGAGTTGCTCAAACTGATAAAGAAACATTTCTTTGCATAAACAAATCAGTAATATTCGTGATTAATACGCTATCTGTAAATTAAAATAATTTTTTTCTATTTCCCCCCGAAGTCTTCTCTATTATTTTGCTAAAAAAGAATCTGCAAAAACCTTAAGAACGGAAAAAATTTAAACACATTCAAGGTGAATTAAACGCGCATATTACAATAATTTTATGTTTTAATTTTAGATATTAACTTTCAAGTACCCTTGAAAAATAGCCTTTCTAAATAATGTTTTGTTTTCACTTCGAAAAGATATTTGTAGCAAGTGACATGATATTCAGACAAAATAAATTCTATATTGATTAAATCACAGAATAATAACCTAGAAAAATAATAAAAAAAGAAGAAAAAGTATGTATACTCAACATATGAATAGAGAGTAAAAAAATGTTGTTTTTTTTAGCGTGCACCAATTATTTTGGTTAATGAATCATTAATGTGCAGTTAAAAACTCGTTATTGGTTGATCACATCTTACCAATCTCTTAAGCTAGTTAATTTAAGCTCGTTACATTTTATAATGCGACATACTTTTATAATTCTTCTTTTGACTAATTCTGGTTGCGTCACATTATTATGTCGATTTGTTTTTGCGCGGGTGTTTTGACAAGGCATTGCTTTGGTAATTGAAAAATAAACCTGCGATTTTTCTGCTAAAAACTCCTTAATTCGTTTTTCCAATAGAGATTCCGAACGTAAACAAAACTATTAGTGAATTTTAATCTTCCACCACCTCCAGTGATTTTGAGCATTAAGCTGGAATTATTTCGCAAAAAAACAAGGCAGGTCCCCGACCACGCTAACTAGCGTTACAGGTGCCTACGCTTACCAGCTCCACCTATAACGATAATGTCCCTAATGTAGATGATGAATCATGCAGTTAGGTGGTCGCCAATGCCTCACCTTCCAGAAACAGATCCAACATTCTCTTTGATTCTTGATGACGAACAATAGTAAAACAAAAACTGAGCTGATTTATACAACGTGTCACGTGTTTATGACTTTTACTTAGTTAATGATGGTCTAAATAGAATTTCTATTATTATTTACTATTTCCAAAAATCATTTGCAAAGTGAACTGGTTTCAATTGTATTACAAGTTACCTATTTATTAGATTAGATGGTTCTTGCATTGTTGGGAGGTCAGTGCGAGTATAGTTAATTGGGACAGCCATATTGATTTAGCCCTGTATAGTTTGCTTCGTAGTTCAAAAAATGTATTTTGTTAGAATATCGTAAAATGGAAGTTAGATGGATGTCTTCATTTTAATTTATGTAGAGTT
>JAUEKX010033298.1:0-26978 GCA_031834005.1 Dendronotus venustus
AGCTGTGCCGAGCCGAACTCAGTGAAATTTTCATGAGTTCGGCACGGCACGGCACAGCTTATAAAGTGGGCCTTAGAGACGACTCAACTTTTATACTCTTGCCTAACTCTTTTGGGTTTTGGTTTTAGAAGGTTTTTACAACACTGATCAGAAATATGCAGCATGAAAGAGTTAAACTTTTAGGATATTTAATTAAGAGTACAGTACCTAAGATTATCCGATACTTGAGGGTAAATCATAAATAAAACTGAGCGGTGTTTTGCCCATTGTTTCTACATCTATGATGTTATCAGTATTTACAAACCTTATTATTAAAAGAAGAGCGTGTTCATGGTCATTACCACAAAGGCTCGGACTTTAGTCTAGCGAGAGACACCAGGCCTCCCGGCTAGTGTATATATATTAACCTTAACCTTTCTTTTTCAGCCTTTTGGGCCCAAAATTTCGCATAAACTGGTCTCTTTGTGCATAAAAACTCTATTTAAATGTTCTGCGTGGAAGGCTGAATCAAGACATACCTCTCCATTCTACGAAACGAAGAAGCCAATAGCAAGTGAATGTAGTCTCTCGGGAATACACCACTGACATGTAGATAGAGTCTTGAGACGTGCCCGTATGGCATATAAGCATAATCTATAAGTATGATACAAGTCAAAATTGAAATAGGAAGCGTACCTAGAGGGCCGGCAAATACATGCGAAGGAAAGACAACGTGTCTGCGGGCCCTCTAGGTACGCCTCAGATATTTTCATCGCTAGTATTGACAAATATGTCGGGAAAAAACAATTTTATGCATTCTGGGTAATTTATCCATATAAAAGTAATAATTTTATTCCTCAATGGCAAAAGCTTTGGTGGGTTAGAAAGTATTTTGAGGCAAACTTTCTAATTAGATGATATTTCGAATCATATGAGTTCGCAAGAATTTATTCAACCCTATCCGTTTGAGAGAAAGGAAAGGCTATTATATAGTTCGTAACAGTTGAAAAGATGTCGCGCGGAAACTTTGTCATGGAAAAATAATTTCATTACATAAGCGCCTGTTCCACGGTTGGTTTGTCTTTTATGTGCAGAGGCGGATCCAGAATGCGACAAACACCTCCGGAGGAGAGTAGAAAAGTAGTTATCCTTGAAAGAAATCTTAGGATAATTGATTTATAGCTCTCCTTCATGGATGCTTAACGCACTCTAGATCCGCTTTTGATATGTTTGTATTACCTTTGTTAACACTTTCTTGTAGAAGTTTGTCAATGTGATAGTCGTAATTTGAAACAAGTATGTAATTTTGATTGGTCGAATCATTAATTTCCAACTATAAAAACAAATGAAAACACAGAAGTGAAAAAAGGTAGTGTTCTGTGGGGTTCTCCAAATTTATTTTTTCATCTGTGAAGGAGAGTTAGAAATCAATTATCTTAAGGTTTTTTTCAAGGATGACTATTTTTTTACTCTCATCCGGAGATGTTTAACTCACCATGGATCAGCCTCTGGCGAATATCTATTGGTGGAGATAATTTTGATGTTTCCTGGTTGATTCATATCATCTTTCGCTCTTTATAAAAGTTTTTAGAGACAAAGACGTTTTCTCGATATTCTAACATAAAACATTTTAATCATATAAATCATATAAATCCCCTGGTTTTTACGACGGGGTATTCCGCATAATCTTATTCCTATTATTTTTTCCCAGCCCGGACACTCTTGATAAAAAGCAAATCCGAACATCAAAAGTACTCCTCCTTCATTCCACCCTTATTTTCCTTAAGAGGTGTTAAGCATACTTCATCTATTAACCTTAGTAGTCTATGTTCCCGCTGCTTATTTAATATTGACATTTATAGGCCTGATGATATCGAAAGCAATTATGCAAATTAATACACACTGAAACGTGTGAACAAAAAAACAAAAAAACGATAAACAAGCTGTCTTGTAAAACGAATTTAAAGGCTGTTTATATGAAAGTCCATTTACCGAGAGAATTCGAATATTTTTACAGGTGTCAAGGCACCAATAATCATATAAGGGAAACGTTTTCCAACTTTGTGGAACAAAGTCAAAAAAACGCTCTGCTAAATAGGGAACAGGATAAGCTTGTGATAACTCTTTTCAATATCATCACAAAACAACTGGTTGACATCAATCATACTGATTGATCATGGATTTAATCGGACGAAGCAAGAATTCCGTGATGTACTGCATCTGATGGATACTGGAGAGATTGCCATTAACATATGCTTGTGGTGTAACAAAGTGCGACGTCACTCATGCACTGTTATGCAAAAAGGGTGGCTCTGTTACACTGCGCCACAACGAACTCTGCGACATCACTACCGACATGTTGAGAGAAGTTTGCGTGGATGAAACAGTGGAACCAATGCTTGCAGAATTGAATGGTGAACAGCTACAAAAAGGTACGAACGAATGTGTGCTATCAACTTCTGGGTTTCAACGAGCATTTTTTGATATGAGAGTTTCAAGGATACGGGGTAACCTAGAGCTGGCAAAATGCTACACACGAAACGAGATTGAAAAGAAGAGAAAAACTAGGTTCATAATCTCTTTGAAAGATATGCAAGATGATCATAAAATCACTCGATCTACTATCTCTACTACACATAAAGTTGATGGCGAAAAATCATCAACCACAAATGCGGTAGTTTGAAAGGTACTGTTGGTCAGACAACTTACAGCAGATATCAAGAAATCACTCGATCCACGACCAATAAAGACAACCAAAAGCGTGATAGTTTGCAAGGTATTTACGATGAGAAGGAGATGGAGTCAGCAGCAAAACACGATCCATCCAAAACAAAAAAGATGGCTAGCCATCAATTATATGACAGTCGTTATGGTACGATCATTGACTCACCAGATAGTTCAGATGATGAAGAAGAAGACAAGAGAATTCACGGACGATATAGGTAAGGGAAAATTGGAAACATAAATACAGAGAGCAAGTATAAATATTAACCTAATATCATGCAGGTAACGGATTATTGATTAATTTTTGCATGGATAAATTTAGTAGTTTCGTAGTTTTTCTTAACCTACGGCTTCGTAAAGATTCGGGACCAGGCTAAGGTAAACAAACAAAAAAAATCCGAAATAATCAAAATTGAGTTCAAAACCAAGAAACAAGTCTATAAACCTAACTAAACTTGCCAATCTGCCAAGTCAAATTTTACAATTTACATATAATATAATTTCATTTGTATTCCAATGATTCCATAATTGGAATACTTGAATGCTAACTCTTATTTAAAAATGACTGGTATCCAGTCATTTGTGAAATCAAAACCACGAAAATATGAATCCGCTTTAGGCAGTAATTTTTTGAAGCAACTATTGTTTAATACTCTCATATCAATTCCTAAAAAAAGTTATTAATACACAACCCGTACTTTATATGATTAAGCTAGTACGCAACGTTAGACTGACGTTGTATGGACGTATTGATACGAATTGTAACAATGTTGGTTTTAGAATCAAAATCAAATGAAACCTGTTATTTTATTTTATTATTATTATAGATTTATTTTCAGTTGGTTAAAAGTTAGTTACAGTGTACTAATATATACCAACTTATACAGTTAGGAAAATATATACATATATAGCAAAAACTATTACAAATTTCACAATGACAAATGTTAGTTCTTAATTCATTTAGATGTTTTTCAAATTCAGAAACATCTATTGAGTTTTTTAAAATTTTCGGTAGTTTATTCCAAATCGAGCTTCCCATGAAATTTAAAGCGTCAATTCCAAAAGTAATGGTCTTGCTAGATGGCAAAATTAGTTGCTGCCCATGTCTTAGAGAATAGAATCTAGGCTTAGGTCTAAATAAATTCCATAGGAAGGCAGAATTCAACCCCTTAATAGACTAATGAGGATGCTTATCGGTCTGTAATTCTTCACACACGTCGCGTCACCTTTCTTAAAAATAGAAGTGATGTTTGCAAGCTTAAGAGAGTCTGGAAATTTAGAATCAGCGAGTGAAGAACTACAGATGGCTGATGATTAGATTAGCTTTAAAAGCATAGAGGGGATATTACCTGAAGAAGACTCTTAAGCGACTTCACCAGCTTCTCAATAGTTACAGTGAAAAATTAAATTTTTCACGGGGACTAAAATTGGATCAAATTTTTATAATTAAAGGATGGTCTTCAAATTTGCAAATTGCTTGCAAAACAGAGTTTGAAAAATGATGACACAGGGGCCTGGGTATCCACTGCGAGATATCTAGTTCTTTGGTTATGTTGCTAAAATAAGAGTTAAATGTCGATGTAACTACCAAATCATCAGATAAGATTCGGTCTCTAAAGACAACAACAAACTCGAGAGAAGAAGATATCAAACACCGCTCGTCAACCAAAAATAGTTTCGATGCTCTTGAGATAAACAGCAAAGACAACTATAACGTTTTCGACGTAGCATTTTTGTACGCAAATTGATTTAATTTTGCAAAGCGTTGCAGTAACATGGTTTTTCTTTTTAAAAAATAAATTATTCATGATTGCAACGCAATGGAGATTTAAAATCATATTACTTCTACTACGACTACGCACGAAATGGGGATTTTAATACCATGTAACCAATGCACGAAAGTTGAAAGTGAAAGTCGTCGAAATTAATTAGACTGTACTTAATAAGTTGATGTTATGATTGTTCAAATCCATTGGCACGTGACATTGCTTGGCCAATTTAAGCCCAAAATGTGAAAGTACTGTGTAAAAGCATTTGCATCTAGCATTTGTTTCTTTGCCATCTTTACCTTTAGCCACAGTTAAATCTTTAGTCACTGAGCACTACCTTTGTGAATATTGAAATAATTTTTTTTTTTTTTTTTATACTTTCATCATTAAACTAGGCTTCTTATTGATGGTAAATAAACTTTTTTTACTTACTTACTATCAAAATTACTATCAAATAAAGGTGGCCCCCTCTTTGATTAGTCTTTGACTATTAGGTTGTGCCTCCTATCAATTTATATGTAGATCTCCTACGCGTTATGTTTATATATATACGTTTACTTATATACGTATTATATATTTATATATTTTTTCTTTTTTCTTTTTGTAATCTAATATCTGTAAAAATCTGCTTATAAACTGATAAATAAAAATACTACTACTACTACTACTTTGTGTTCGTGCCATACGACTCTTGTTCGATTTCTCAAAAACAGGGAAATCTTCAAAATATACAGGTCTTCAATATAATAATATAAGAATCAAGCTCGGAGGTTTATTGTCACATTATACCCGAAAGTATTGAAAAGTATATAGTAAAAGCCGGACGTCAGAACGACATCATTAGAACGTTGTTACAACGTCAAAACGCAAAAGCAACGTCGTAAGGACGTCGCTCTAACGTCGTATGTCGGCTGGTAGTTTATAGCACTTATAACGTATACATTGACCTGGAACCTTAATCAGCCAGGTTGCTGATAAAACAACTAGCCAGTGTACCTTGAGTTACTTAGTTTCACTTCTTTTCACATTTAGCGAGGAAAACGATTTTGCTGATATGGCAATGGAATAACTCGAAGAAATGGAAATGAAAACAACAAAATCTTCATTGAAAGACACAATCGAAGAAGGGGAAGAAGAAGAAGAAGAATATAGTAATACTGCTTTATAAATTTGGTAATTTACTAGAAATGTATCCATAATTTTGTATGATATTAATGATTGTAAAAAATGGTTATAGAGTATGTTTTTTTTAAGAATTTAACGCTTTCCTAAAATCCAATCTCTGATAAAAACAAGTCGCTGTTATGTACGCTTACCCACGTGAATATTGTTTGATGCGAATGTCGACTTCCATACATTTTATTTAAAATATGTAAAGAGTATTAATCAATCAATTTTCCGTGAATTTAAAAGGACTTTCTCCAGGAAGTTGTTTACACCATTCCTTAAGTTCGTATTTACGAAAATATGAAAATTAAAATTAAAAACAAAAAAAAATATAAATAAAGGGAGGTACTTGTATTGAAGAACTAGAGTAAGAGGCTCAATAACACTACTAAAATTACTTTGACACAACAACAACTCGCGTGCACAGTATAAAAAATCGTCATGTTTTTTGTAGTTCACATGACGAAAAATAGAATTAGTTTCTACTTTGTGTCGAGCGAACGAGGGTCATCACATTCTCGCCAATAGATTTTGGATCAATACCGCCATTTTATGTATTTAGCCGTGGATTCCGTGTGAGAGATTTAGGAATTTAAGAAAAAATCGTCTAATGGAGATGCGATCTGAAGTCTTTTGAGTGTCAGTCAAATTTCCTTTTCGTAAAAAACAAACAAAAAATATTGGCTTCGTTCCGTGGTCAAGACCGAGCATACTGAGAATATCAGCAGCGCAAAGCCAGCCTATTTTTTGCTCAGAATTTTACCTAGATTCAGAAAATCCCCCTCGTTCTCAAGATCTTTAGATGTTTTAAATCAACGAGTCAGAAATGTACAGTATACGCTGATTAGGTATATCTTCAAATAACCAGTAAATTGTACAAAGACACTAAAAGGGTTAAAAGAACGCGCGTACCTCTAATGCTGACTTCAAATACTTGACACAATTTTCATGTTTGTTTCTGCAGAACGCTACAGCTGCTTTATTCAAATACCAAACAACTCGATTCATCGATGTTGTTGTACTGTTGGTGTTCGACTTCTCATTTAAAATTCCTTTCTAAAAAGAAAATTAATAGTTCTAAGTCCGAGAAAATTGCAATTACCCATCCAGCAGACGACGTTAGAACGACGCTGTATGGACGTTGTATTAACCATAAAATTCTGGTTGATTTGTTACGTAATTTCTTAATAAAATTGTAGGTATTTTTCTACTTTACATAAAAACGAGGTTTTTGTGAGCACAGAATACCATAGCATATGGTATAAGTGCCAATTCGAGTCCACCCATACTTTTAGTACAAAAGTCTCTTATTTTCGATTGAATAAAACAGGCACATTTTGGTCTGGATTCTTTGTTCTCATTTAAGAGACTTTACTATAAAAACTTTACATGGTCTCAAATTGCCCATCGGAATAACTTTGGATGAAATTCAAGAGGTAAAACTCTTTTACCTCTATGTTTATAAGAAATCATATTCCTGGAGAAATCTATTGAAATTCGACATTCCAAATATGTTATCCAAACGAAAATTAATCTACATAAGACATGTTACTAACCCAGAGCCAATACATGACCTTAGAACGACGTTGTTTGGACGTTGATACGACGTCAAAAAAAGTTAAAACGGTGTCGTAATAATGTTGTTTTCACGTCACAGTAGACAATTCCGTTGAAAAGAAAGGAATACTCTCTGCGTACTCACCAAATGAATAGCAGCGACCTGTCTTATGGAAATCACCAATGAATGTTGTTGATGTGACAGTTTCGACGAATCCACTACCGACATGAGTGCTGTATCTATGTGATGCGTACACTCTTCATACTTTTCTGACCGCAGTAATGATATTGCTGTTAAAAAGAAGAGAAAAAGTATTGGGGTGATGTATGGTCGAGTAATAAAACATCTCATAACAGCCAGTACACGACCTTAGAAAGATGTTAATGCGGCGTTAAAATGATTTTACAGCATTATTTGGACGTTCTGGGCAAATTTGCGAATTTCAATCCCTGCGAAAACTTCCCTTCACACTCTTATGAGAAATTATTACGTTGCGTTTGTTTACAAAAGTAAATGAAGGATTTTCAACTTTGAGTTTTGTTCGTTATTATACGGCGTTCAAAACTCCCAAAAGTCGCCGAAGCGTAGTAGTTGCAGACACGTTGAATTTCTAGATAGTATTTCCACCCGCCAGCGCCCCAGCGACTAAATTAAAACAACATTTGGATACCTTCTAGTTTGTCAAACACACATATACAGGGAAATTTCGGTAACTCAAATTGCCAGAAACTTGATCTGTTTTTGAGTACCACTTGAACCCCTCACTAAGCTTTTTTCTTATAACCCCCGGTAACTCGAACGATTTTCATTTCATGGTCCCTTGGAGGTTCGAGTTATCGGGGGTGTACAGTATTATGATTCCCAAATAAAATATAAAACTATTTCTCGAGTGCCTATCTTTTGACGCATCCATTATAGGTTCAAGGATGGTGGAAGGGTAGATAGGTATCAGAGCTTCTTTGCCTGATATCAGAAAAAAATATTATACATTCTTACCTTCTATTATAAAAACAATTGAATTCCAAGTGTAGTCTTTCTGAAAAGCATCATTAAGAGATTTTGGTTTCGATGACAAAAAATTTACCAGGGCTTTCAAGGTTATACAGCGTGATCGTAGTTCTAAAAGAAAACAAACGAGCATTTATTTTGAAAATAACGATTAAAAATAAGGCAAAAAGTTAGTCAGTAATTTTCCCCATCGATATAGTTTTTTTTTCGGCTTATTGTACCGAATTGCATTTTTTATAACTTATTTAGCTCAGCTTTCGATGCGATATGGCAGAAAGCTATTATATGTTTGTTCCATATTTTTTATTTTTACGCGTGATATTTTCATGTGCGATATGGGCAATTTGAGAATTTCTCCGCCAACTACCCTTAACTACTGATGACGGCCTGCAACAGCTACGGAAGAGAGTTAAAAGACAATATTATCTTGTAGCGTTTCTCAACAGAACGGCATTTTGCTCTCCCACACGAGTGTGAACTTCTAGGTCCAACACTAGTCAACATATTTGAGTCATTTGTTCTCTTTTTCCTCTTTCTCTGTATTTATAGTGAACTGTTTAGGTTGGGTCGTAATTTTAGTAATTTTCCTGAATATTGGCTACGTCAATGAAACAAACGAACACTGTAATTAGCTTTTGCGAAACAAAAGATTTTAAAACCAAGTATGTATGAGAAATTTCAATCGGTGGTAATTAAATATTTCACACAAACTATCATATTTGATTAAATGTGTGTATCTTGGATGTATAGTAGAACGACAAAAATAATCAAAAACAAAGGGTCTTTAAAAACAAAATTCATGGTCACGTGTCATAAACGCAAAAGCGAAAGTAGCTCATATAAATAACAAGCTTTTTTCTCTTTTGGAAAATTTCACAAATTTATGAAGTTAGATTTTTTGTATAGCTATTTATTTAAAAAAAACAAGGTTCTTTTAAAAGAAGGAACACAAATTTAATGTTAGAATCGCTTTCTTTGCTAATACATAGGATTTCTAAGTTGATGCACCATGAAGTAGCGAAATATTCACTCCATTTGTCGCGTCTTGTTATAAATTAATAATAAATTAAAATAATAATTGATTAAATAATAATTAATAAATAATAATAAATTTATTATTGGATACCTGTCAGTGACGCATTTATAAAAATAGGTAACGCTCCTTTCGAAATCTAAACAAGAACAGAACATTAATAAAATGTTATTACGATGTCGTTTCAACGTGTCATGTTTAGATGTCCTAAATTTCTCACACGGAATCCAAGGCGAAATAGATAAAATGGCGGCCATCATCTAAAATCTATTTTACTGAAGTGAGACATGCAATTTAAAAGTAATCGGTTTTGAAATACACAAATATTTGAAGTAAATAATTAACAAGAAAATTACCAAAATCATCAAATAGAATAGTTACGTACTATGGTGGAATTGCAAAGTTCAATGTTTTGAAGAGTTTCTTCCAGTATGGTTATAACATCCTCGAATGGTGGAAAACCTAACAAAATAAAGAAACCTAAAGTAAACGCTATATATACTTTGTATGCAAAAGGAACACTTTAAAAGTTTGAGAGTAACAAAATGCTATAAACGTTTTTTTTTTACACAAGAAATAAACGTTTTTATAAGAATATTCTTCAAAACTTCAAAAATTAAGAAACTGTCACTGCTATATATTGTTATGACTATTTCCAAAATAGCTTAGGTTACATATTCTCTTTTACAGACTTATTGCTTACTTGTTGCTTGTTGACTTACTACGTGGGAAGAAAAAACACCAAAACTAGAGATGCCTATGTATCTATTGTTGTGGTATATATTTCTCATTTTCCCCTTTTTCTTTCTCCTTTTTTTTTGGTTTGTTTCCTTTTTTTCTTGCTGGACAAAATTACTTCAGACTGAGCTGTTGCTTCGTTTTTGACGAACTCGAGCTTGGTGTTGCTTATAAAAAAAAAGCGTGTATTCCATCTAAAGCGTTTTTATAAGAACATTATTTTAGAACTAAAATCATTAGTATTTCAGACTATAAATAAGAAACTATTAGAACTAGACCCTTCCATAGAATTCTTATAAAAAAAAACAACGTCTATCTTGGATATTCTTATATACCTTTTGCTACTTACCAGCCAAATTTTGTGTTCGACAAAAAGAATTCGCTACTTCCAGCAATATATCACGCACAAAAACCCAATCTATTTTACTGAAAATACATAGATTCAGAAAAACTAGGTACCAGCCTCGTTTCCGAGGTATCGCTCGTTTTAGGTTAAATTAAAGAGTTAACTAATTTCTCTGTTTTATGAACTGTTAAGATAGAAAAGAGAATTGAACGAGAATTGCTTGGACTATAGCCACGCTATTATTTTGAATACGTAAAGCCTAATTGTTTTTTTCTCGGATGAAGTATGCATTCGACTTACATGGATGCGGTTTCTTTAAAGCGAGCAGACAGATAGCTGATAATGCGTTTGCCATATGACGATTAAGCGGGAAACCTATAACGTTAAGAAGAGCTGGATAATTTGTTTCCTACCAACGAATCAACGAAACGGGTGCAGTTTCTTTCATTATTGATATCATCGAATTTTCAAAGTGTCTGCACTCAGTTTTGATGAAATTTGACACAGTTTGGCAATACTAAATGAGATGCTACAACTATAATTTATGTAGCTTATTGAAACCTGTCACTTTTGGTCACGTCCATTAGAAATACCTGTTACCTTTATTTGTTCGAAGCAACGACAACAAAGCGTGCCAAAGTTGCATTGCATCAGGATAAGAAGTACAATTCATTACTTGATAGCAAGGTAGTATGGAGGTTGTATCACACCAAAATAATTTTAAACCTGAAAAGTAACATAAGATATTAATTATTCTTTCCCACTTAGTTAATTCGGAGAAAGGCAAATTAAAAAAAAAAAAATGAAAGCAACTCATGCGATAGCTTCGCACTCCGAAAATAAAGACAAAGATTTAGCGGTAATACCAGTTTTAAAAAAATCTTGCATTACTTATCATTAAAATATTATTAAATACCTTTTTGCATTAGCCGACACCATAACTTACAGACCAAATCAACATGATTACCATTGTCCAAGTTGTTTTCACTAACTGCAGTTGTCATGGAAACAAGGTTTGAAAAGATGATCATTTCACTGAAGAAAATAGTTGGAGACGACGAGACAGTTAAAACTAAAAGAAGAGAAGCGAAAAAATGTAAGAGAGCATCAAATTTCAAAGTTTCTACCGTAAAATGCTTCGGATAAACGATCTCCCCTTTTATAAAACGCCCCCTCCCGCTTAGAGCGGTGTTTATTCGAAACACACCGTAATATACCTTCTTTTAATATAATATAAGATGAAAATGATGAGTTAGAAATAATGTAAAATTTTATGAATATAATTTCTCATGAGGGCAAAAAAGAATATAAAAATTTAATAAACGCCCCGGGCGTTTAATCGAAACAATACGATATTCCTTCTGAAGTTGTAAAATTAAGCTTTAATTATTAAGTTTCTTGGTTTAGTTTTTTCTTTCATTTTTTAAATCCCGTAAGAACATTTTCAATAATAACAAAACAATTCTTATAAAATTTTACCTTGGATTTCATGAAGAAGCACCTTAAGTTCTGTTATACTTTGATGCAAGAGATTGTCATCGAGCAAAAGAACGTGCTCTTTTTCCTATACAAAATAACATAAATCTTAAAAAATGGATATATGGATGGATATAGCTTCAGTGTTTCAAACTTTTAAAGTTCACTAAAAATTATGCTTTTAAAGAAAATACAAAAAAAAATTTCGTAAATAATGAAAAATATGATAAACGCATGTTCTTTAACAAATATACTAGAAGGTAAAAAAGTAAATACTTTGACTTTTAGATAGACATCCAGTGCTTTCAGATCCCATCCTTTTTTCAAATCATTGATTTCGAAAAACTCTAATAAAAGAAAAAAAAAAATGTTGAAAAAATGAGTGGATCTTTGCTTTTAAGGTTCAAAAAAATTATATTTTTAAAACTCTTTAACAACAATAATAATCATTGGCAGACCTTCATTGAGTTTTTTTCTTGCTTCTCCAAATGAACATATCTCAATAAAGTGCTGAACTTGCTCCATGTGCAGTCAAATAGATGTTCTATTGCAAATATGATAACTGTTGGTAAATATAATTAGTATCGAGTGTAGTATATCTAAGGTTTAGAGTGATATAATTATTATCAAAGATATTTTGAGAACAGTAGATTTTCCACTCTTATTTTTTTAAACAAGCATCAATAAACTGAACATCCTGAGGACGAGGATGAAAAGATAAATATTGTGATACAAGACAAGGCAGTATGTAAAAAATAATATTTAATTTATTTACATTGTTTAATTCTCTTACAGTACAATAAAATTTGTCTATTAGGTAATAAACTAATAAACAGTTGTCACCAAATACACTACAAATACAAGCATAATATATATTATACAAAATTGAAAATAATATTAAGCTTTGCTAATGTCAAGACCCGCAATACATACATGATATTATAATGGTTCATGCTAAAGATTTCTACTGTATAACCAATAAAAAAAACAGCAACCAAACTATCAAAAGAAAAAAAAAGAAACAATTTCAATCTTCATCACTACTATCATCTAGTACAACTCTACGTTTCTTCTTTGTAGATGCCGCACTTAACAATTTACCAGAGACACTGGATTTTTGTTTACCACTTGCTTTTGTACGAGGACCTGACGTTTGACGTTCACTATCAGCTTTAACGCTATCAGGTTTGGCGTTATCTGGTTCATTCTCTTTATCGGAAGTATTTTCAGATGAACTTTTATCCAAAACGACAACTTCTCGAGTCTCTATATCTCTGTCATTTGAAACAGGACTAGTGGACCCAGATGAGGAGGTAGATCCAGCGTGATCTTTGACTTTGTTGTCTTTTTCAGTTCTACCAAAAAAACTTCCAATACCTAAAGCACAAAAAGATGGAAAACTCTCATAAAAGATATACAGAACACTACAATGAGTTAAATAGTCTAACTGCAGTGAGAAATATGTGTAAGACAAAGTAACTATCACTTTAGTTTTATTGTAAAAAATAAAAAATTTAGCGTGATAGTCAGTGGATACTGCCAAAACAAACCTTTTTGCCATTTGGGTGTTGGCCACATTTTTGCATGATTTACAGCATTGAAGGATGAATTAAATGATGCTTCACCACCTGATGATGACATTGTACTACTTCCTCCTGCATTGAAATTTTTACGGGGTGCCTTTGAAGCAACAGCTAAAACAAGTGCAAACAAATAATAAAAGCAACAACATCTATTTAACAGTCTCTCATAAAATTTCTTCCTCTAAAACTCCTACCTGATTTTATAAATGTTTTTTCATTAATTCTGCTTATAAATAGAAGTAATATTTACATTTTCATCAAGATCTCAAAAATTATATAGATAATATGCATAAATCTTTTTAATTGCTTTTCAAAAATTGTTTCTATTTAATAGAGATATTCACGTGCAAATCCCATCCAGCTTCGCTACAGCCCACCTTCATGAATATACTAAGCAAACTTCTACTCAAGTATAGAAATGTTTGAATTTTTTACCCTCTGAAATGGCTAAAAACGATGTTCATTTTCCAAATGATATCAAAAAATTAAATAAAACATAATGACAAATAGAAAATCTTTTTTTGAGCAATATCTTGATTTATAATATCAATAATAACAAAGCAAAACTAAAGTAAAATGTATAAAATCCTAAGAGTTATTTACAAATCATTCTCAGTAAATTTACAAAAATCCAGAAAAAGCTCCCGAATCTTCAAAAGGTATCAATAAAACCATTCTCAAAACTGTTGTGATCTCAAAAGAAGTCTCTTGTGTGTACCTAGTTACAGTATATATACTTTAATTATGCACACTGTGATACGTAATTTTGTCTTGATCAAAATCACATTACCCACTTTCTGAGTAATTTAGGAAAAGAAAAACAGTGGAAATAAAAAAATCGCTATGCTTGGCAAAAATTGTGGGGCCTAAAGCCCCTCATCCACCTCAGCTCCGCAGGGCCTGACCTTACACAGTAAATGATAAATGGGAGAACACCTTGTTTATGAAAATAGAAACATAGCTAAAGGAATATATACCTTTTCTTGAACAATTATCTGCTCTTGTCCTGACCATTTTGCTTTAAGTATTGTCTGACTATATATCACTATCACTATAACTTAGTTTAGAACCTCACTTTACTCACGCTTTCTTGGTATTGTTTACGCCACAGCTCACTTTCCCGCGTAAATGTTCTACCTCGCTTGCTCCTTGTTGTAGTTTTATTGTAAGGTGAGGTTGTACCAACGATATGTAAGCGAAGCGTAGGTTATCAAGACAAAACCAGGAGTTATCTTAACGGCTAAAATTTCGGATTCAGGCTAAAAGGCGAAAAAAGATTTTTCTTGCTTATTTTTGTGAAAAAAATACTTACAGAACATACGGAAAAACTCAAAATGCCTTTATCTATTTTCTTTCCTTACTGTACCATACTTTTCAATGTTTTTCAGAAAAAACAATTAATAACGAGAATTTTGAAGAAAACCGAAAAAATCGTACCAACAACCTTATAGTGCCAATTTGTACCAATAAAGCTCTGTTTTTATTGTGTAATCGTTTTTTTCTAAGCAGTCTAGCTAGTCATATTGGGATTTTTCACGAGGGAAGTTTTCACAAGAGATCATTAACTTTTTACCTGCGAATGTGTTATCAGGGCAATAAAACACTTTTGATTATTTCCTATCATCGTGTCAATTGTTTTCAAATAAAAAATTATCGGTATCCGGAAAATTCCCCCCTGGGCAATTCCCCCGGTGAATTCCCCCCGATCAAACCCCCCCCCCCCCCCGGTGAGTTCCTCCCCCACGGAAAATTCCCTTCGGTGAGTTCCTCCCTGGTGAACCCCCCCGCCTATATATGATTAATTTTCTATTTACTTTTTTTAACATTTTTTCTTTGAAAATTTTATTTTTACATGCATGTTTTTTCATAAGAAACTTGAGGCTGAAAATTATCTGAAAGATAAGGAGTCGTTAAGGACTGATATTCATGATAAAAATTAAGGAACAAAGAATAAGAATTTATAAGAATTTCGAGTTATTTTCTAAAACTGATTGACAAGTTTCTAAAACTGATTTACAATGCTCTTAAAGATGTATAAATTTAAATATAATACAAATTATATAGCTACAGTTAAAATACAGGATGACATGAGTCAATAAATGTCCTTTGAAACATGTCCCAAGGAAAATCCAAAGGAAATAAAGGAGGGCGATGTGGGGCATTCCTTTGATACCATCCGATATATGTATCTTCGAAGTATTCAAAAAGATTATCCAATTCTACGAGGAGAGCTCCAATTTTGAAATTTTTAATATTTTTGAAACATTAGCTCACTTTTTTGATGTTATAACAAAAAAACGAATTACTATTTTAAAGAAAATTGAGAGCCTTTAGGGGAGGATTTCACTTTTCCATAACAAAATTTTCTTTGGTCATCTAACTTTTCAAAATAAATAATCCAAAAAAGTTAATCATAATATATAGGGGGGAATTCACAGGGGAGTTCACCGGGGGGATTTTCCGGGGGAGATTCAATGTAGGGAGGATTAACCAGGGGGGGGGGGGGTTGGGTACTGAATTAAACTGAATAATATTCATTATGACGATGTATTTTGATATATTTTGATATAAATAATTTAAATCTAAATTTTCGTGACAATTTTTAGTACAGTACAAATAGTTTCAGTGTAAGAAAATATCGAAATAACAATTTTATGTTTTATACATTACAACGTCCACTCTAAGTATGGTTATTATCTTTGATATCAGATTTTTGTTGGTATGCTATTACTTCATTTGTTTTGTGGTAGTGGGTGCACAAATTCAGAGTTTTTCTCCAATAAACCATGACCCAAGTGAGTATGAAAATTGTTTAAAATATTTGAAAAGCTAAAAAGTTATGGTTCTTGTGAAATAAATAAAAGTTACAAAAACAACTAGACTCTTTTTATTTCATTTATTTTTGAGTTGTTTTGTTGCGATAAAGATCGGCGGCGTTTTATCTTTCCTCCTGTTATCTACAAAATACAGAATTAAAAATTAAATTTGATTAGGCCTTAATTGTTGTATCTGAAAAAGGAAATTAAGAATAAATTAATCTTCTCCAAATGTATGTCTAACGTGATAATACCTTAATCCCAAATATTCAAAATTTCCTTAACATTTGTTCGGAAGACAGAGTCTGCAGATAATAACGTTCAAAAATAGATCGCATATATTGAATTGCTACAAGTTTACGTTTATTAAGATGATTTGAAGAGGATTTTTCCCGTAGGACAGTTGAAGGCTCAATTGAAACCTAAATTAAAAGATATAGTATAACTCTTTTCATTAAAATCTTTTAAAAACACCTCAGCTAAAATCTACTCCTTGAAACAACATTGTTTAGAAAAGAATTATTTAATGCTGAATATAAGTGTACTTGTTAAAAGAAAACGTGTGATAATATGTAATTTTTTTAAGTTTGTACACGCGATTGTTACCCCCTAATGAGACTTAATTAGATCATGCAAATCTTTTGTTTATGCTAAAGAGATCGTCGAAAAGGATCGTCGAATGGATTTCTAACTTTTTTTGGATCTCAAATCTCAACTTGTTTTCAGATAAATAATTTGAAAAAAATTGCTTAGGAATTCGTAAATAAATCTAATAAATCTAAAGAAAATCGCTATTTCATTAAAGATTTATGATCGATAACCCTCAATACAAGATAATAGAAAAATGATTATTAAACTAAATTTGAATAATTGATAACAAATTTTATGCAATACATCCTAACAAGAATATAGTAAATATAAACGATTTGACATGTCACTAATAGCAACCGATAAACAAATGTTTCATATAGTCAGGGCGCACGCTACTGTTTTTAAAGTGAGGGGGCCAAAAAATCCGAAGGTTTTTGACGAGTTTTAAGCCCCTCTACCCCCCCTTCCCTTAGGTTTATCGTGTTTGAACAATTTTTCCACAATAACATCGTTATCATAAAGAAATTACATGAGATATACATGACGTAAACACATTTTCTGTCACTATATATAAAAATTAAATTATAAATTTAATAAATAATGGGATAAATCACTCTCGCTAAACCGTAATTTTTAATATAAGAATCATTACAAATCTCGCTAAGATAATATGTGTTTTTATTAACAAAAGAACATTTAGTTTTGTCAAAGAAAATCTTTGGTTTCGTATGCGTTGTGGGCTTGAAAGTTATATTCGGGATATGCTATAACATACAATGAACCCACAATGAGGCACAATGAGCCGCAATAAGGAGTTTCTATTATTGATACACTGCTATTCCCACTGGGGTTAAAAAAGCGAAAAAAGGATAAGTAAACAAGAAAAATAAAGTATTATGAGTATTCTAAATGTATGAATATTGGTAACTTTAAGTCGTTAAGTCGTTAAGTCGAAAAGCTTTTATAGAAAATAAGTAAAAAAAATTTTATTGCTTGATATTTATATAACATTGGTAACTTTGTAAACAAAAATGAAAATGTTGATATTATTATATCAGAATATTCTTAATTGTAGGTCCAATTTCATAGAAAGTATGTTTTTATAGAAAAGCACTAGAAAAGTGTACTGTATCAAACTCAGTCGTAATTTTTGCTAGGTACGACTTTTGCAGCGAAATATTTGTACTCTCGCAAAATTAACTCCATTATTTTGGCAAATCTTTTTCAACATATCTAGATATGAAATTTATAGACGGTGGGCGGGCCAAGAGTGATGTACTGTTTTGTAGAAGTCGTATTAAGTAGATAAAACACTTAAACTTCTTATAATTTCTTTAAATAATAGTTTCCTAATATAAACTATATACTACTCCACAACCAAAAAAATAGTTCGAAAAATAAAGATAAAGAATTTCAGCAACTCAACATTTGCTCATCTAAAGAGATTATTTGACATTCTTTTTAATTCGATTTAAGAAAAGATTTTATCCCAGCCAGCATACGACGTACAAAACGTGACAACAACATTGTAACTACGTTGTTTTGACATGGTGTTTTGGTTAGGTAAATAAAGGTTACGATGGGAACCACATCTAAAATAAAGTGATTTAAAAGTCAGTGCCGTAGGAAGCAAAATTTTTTTTTTTTTTTTTTGGGGGGGGGGGGAGCTACACTGTTATTTAAATGACAGCAAGGCTCAAAATCGTCAAAAAAATATACAAGTAGCGTTTTTTGATTAACATCAAGAATGATATACACACTGAGAGTTAGCTTCTGAAACACTCACAATGAAGATAATTGATTTTGGAAAGATTTAAAAATAAAGAGCTTTTTTTAAAAAAATTATTGGGGGGCTAAGCTTCCCGTAGCCTTATCATAATCATATTTGTAAAAACTATAAAGATTAAAAAAAAAAAAAATATTTATAGCACATCAATTTAATGCTCACATAAACATAATGCTCTCTAGAAACAGTTCCAATTCATAAACATTATGTAGCAAAACTTTACTTAATTGTGGCTAGTTTTGGTTCAGTGTGCCTCATTGTATGTTATAGTATATCCCGTTATATTTTTAAAAAAAATATTGGAGCAAAAATGTGATGGAAGGGCACAAAATTAAAAGCGAGGCCACACTAACGATTTACATTTTTCATAAGCTTAAGTATTATAAGTTACCAGAAAATTATCAATAACATCCAAAAAAATCATATTCCATTAAAAAATCATTAATAATATCAATCATACTTCCCTTATAATATCGTGTATTTTCGCTCATAACATTAACTACAGGTGTTTATATTTCCTCTAATCAATTACAGACGAATAAGAATGTACAACCTTAAAATTTTAAATTTTTAAAAGCTTTTAATAGGAGAGGATACACACATTTTAGGTTCCTAGCTCGTAAAACTCATGTGCACTGCTGTCGCCATCTTGTCGGAAACTACCTTCACATCAAAGAGCACAAGTTCATTGTTTAATTTCAATAGAAAGTGAATGGAAAAAAACCTTCCATTTTTCTACCTCCTTGCTCACAATATCCACTCCGGAAAATTTACAACTGATCGGTACGGTACGGAACGGTTTCTATTGTTTTTGAAAAATATTTGTATCATGTGAACGGTTCACTTGTTCACGTGAACGGATCGAAAGTGATCAAAACGGTACAAAAAAAAAGTCGGATTGATTTTAACTTTTTTTTGAACCGTTGTGGATCGGTTCGGTTCGTTTTTTTATTCGGCCAATGAGATCCTTTGAAATGGGTCATGTGAACTAAATTCATGTGCAAATAACAAAATTTGAAGAGAACTATTTTCACGTGTCTACAAAAGAAAGAAAAAGAGACAGCTTGTGTGTGTTTGTACATAAGGTTTTAACAGATATGTTTTCAGAGGAAGGATGCCTTTTCTACTCCCTAAAAGCTGTCGTGGTTTGGGCAAATTGTAAACGACATTGTTTGTAAAAGTACTCATGGTCAAATAACTTTAATTTCTTAACAAGAAGGTTATACTCTCCTTGCCATATTCTTTCTGTTAAGAGTTTTCGTACGCATACCTTGTGTTTTCGTTTTTTTCATATGATGCTCTTCAGATTTTTCTAATTTACGTTTTTTCCATTCTAAAAGAGATGCTAAACCCTTTCTTTCTCTCTATGTTGTTATCTTTTTTCTTCTCTCATATTCTAATTTGGCGATTTAAATCTTTCGGTCTATACCGTACCGTATCGATCGTACTCTCCTTTCTAGTTTCTTTCTGTTAAAAGTTTTTGTACCCATACCTTGTGTTTTCGTGTTTTTATACGATGCTCTTCTGGTTTTTCTAATTCACGTTTTTTGTCTTCTTTGATATTCTAATTATCTTTCGTTCTATACCGTACCGACCCGTTTCGAGTGGATATTGTGCACCGGAACGGAACAGAACGGTTCACTGAACCGAACCGTACCGATCCGTTGTAAATTATCCGGAGTGGTTATTTGCCTTTAGAAGCCATTGAAGTGCACGTGTTATGAATTATTTTCTATATCACCACCTTAGTGAGCAACTGTAATAATAAAGCCAGATTAATTTTACTCTTTTTATTTTTGCAATTATTTGCTGAGAAAATAAATTACTTTGCAAAATATGGGCCCCGGTGGCGTGGAATTATCGTTAAATAACTGAATAGAAAACGTGTTAGAACGATCTAATATTAAAACCAATATCCTATAGAATTAACAAATATCTTGCAATATGTTTCAATATACTAGTATTCATTTGACATTGAATGACAATGACAATAACAATGACATTGACTTTATTAAATTTCTAAATTTTATGTGTTATCGGATCTGGAAAAAAGCAACTGTAAAATGGAGAAGAAAAACCAAACATAACACGTTTGTTTGTATTCCTTTTAGATATTTCCATTGGATATGCAAATATGAATTGCCACCAAGGATATTCTTTGAATGTTCCATCCATCAAGAATGTAGCTGTGAATACAACTGATGATTGTATCATCGAATGTATAGATACAGTAAATTGTACAAGTTTAAATGCTGAAGTAGATGGAACAAACATTTATTGTTCCATACTATCTACAGACAGACATCGTGAATTCGAGAAATTCGAAGCTAAAAGTGGAACAGAACATTGCTCAATTATGGTAAACAAACTGATTAGAATTCATCATTTTGAAACTAATCAAAATTAAATTGATTTTATTGAATTTTATTTTACTTTGTCTTATGTTACTATCTCTAAGATTTGAAAAAACAATCTCGCAAATTTTCTTTAATGATGATTGGATTTAGATACATGCCCAATATACATAACATTTATTTATTGCAATTTCAATTTTTCAGAGTGTTTGTGAATCAGAAATGGCATGCCTTAACAAGAAACAATTCAAATGTATACCAAACTACGAAGATGATACACATCAATGTATTAGAATACACTGTAAGTATTTCTTTTGCATTTAAAGAATTCTTCTTTTTCCTTTACTTAAACATTTGCTTTTAGTTTAATTTAATATATTTCACTCTTATAAACACTAGAAATTTGTAGAGTAAAAAAGGGAAGAAAGTCAACAAATTTAAACGCATTTTAAAATAAGCGAAAGCCTCGTAACATACTTTTATTATGTCTCTCTATTTCAGCAATTAATTGGGCCCTTTATGGCTCTACTGCACAATCCTCTTACTACGATGCAGACAAGTTTTTATCGAGTTCGGCTGTTGATGGTCTAACAGATACAGGAACATATACGCACACAAGTTCAATAGCTGATAATGGAGGTCGCACGTGGTGGTTGGTCTATTTGGAGAAGCCAGTTCTTATTGGCAACATTGTAATTTATAATCGACATGATGGTTTTGCTTTAAATCGTATGTCGTACATGAATGTTGTAGTTTTTGACAACAACGACCGTCTTAATAATAGGCGTCTGTGCGGTACATTGCCGGATATGTCATTTATCGCAATATTTGCAATGACATGTTCACCACCGCTCTATGGACAAGGAGTAGAAATTGGGAAGGAAGGTGATCTTGATCTTCATCTGACAGAAGTTGAAGTATACGAGTTCAATGGTTAATTAATAACGATTTTTGTGGATTATTGAAATAGAATTATATAAATTACTAGCCAGTAGGCACGGCGTCGCTCTCTGGGCAAAGCCTGAGCCTAGGCTCAATATAATGCCGCATACTCACACTTCCTTGAAGTTGGTTTATTGCTATAACGTCATATAGTTCCCACAATAAACTTGTTATGCATCAAACATTTTTGGTATGAGAAACGAATGTATATATAGGACTTTCAAACCCAAATGCGTCAATTAATATGTCCCAAACCATCCCTGATATCCAAACAATTTACTTTAACAATACATCGACTTAGTTAATCAAGTAAAGGTGTTAATAAGCATCCACAACACATTGTAATTTCCAAAGATAACTCCTTATGAAAATTATAACGATTTACATACGAAGTAATCAAGGAAGCAAATCATATTTAGGTCACTTAAATAACGTATATAGAATGAATAGAAACAAGAATAGGCAATGTTAAATGTTTAGTTTCTCTATAATTCGAAATTCTATAATACTGAGTTTTTAATCCTCTCCAGTAAACTTCTCTTTAAACTTACTTTCTACAATTTGAAATCTCTCTAAATTGAAACTTTTCCTTTACACCTTGCACTATCAACTTAGCAATGTTAGCCCTAATAATAATTCTCCAAAAATATTTCAAAACCGCAGATTATCTAAATGTGTGAATGTTAAATATTCTGAAACTGGGTTTAACATAAAAAGAACAACTTACACTTAGACTAAAAGGTTAAATCTGAATAGATAATAAAAACTCGAGATTTTGGGCATGTGTGAAAATTATACTCTCAATCAATTCTATCAATCAATTCTATTTATTCATGGTACGTTTTTTTATGATACTTGTTAGCGGTTCGTCTCTTACTAGCTATCTATTTCTGTATCTCGGGATAACACATAAACATATGACACTTGTTATTTGATCCTGTTCAATATATATTTTCTCTCTTCTAGTTGAGACGGATAACTAACCAAAGTCGGCACCTGGCAGTGCACCACAACACTCTCCACACCACCAGGCACCTCCTCTTCACTCTATATCCTAACTCATAATTTTGTATATTTCTTCCTAATATAATAATATAATAATAAATTCACTGTTGTACACTCATATACGGCATGTTATTGTTTATATCGTTTTATGTTACTTTAAGCCCTGTTTACAGCGTTTTGCTTTAAGGCTCTATTTACGTTCTGGTAACAATACTCAATACTCAGTCTTTGCGCCTAGATATATTCTAGACATTTTATGATGTGGCGAATAAATGATGTAACAATGTGTAAGAATGTCAACAAACCTTACAAGACGTAATGTCATTTTAGATGTCTGTTTTCTCTCTTGTCTATTTTAATTATTTTTGGGAAATTTCTATGAAATAATTTTTAGCCTCAAATTCTGTTGATAAAAATACTTACTCACCCAAAAATTACAAAATTTGTATTCGTTCACCTGGTGCTTGTATTTGCACTGAATTCCGAACTTGAGGTTGTATCTATTAATTTAATGGTGTCTTTGGAGGCTTTACTTGAAGGAGAACTTACCTTATTATTACATATTTTCACAAAAAAATCATCCTCTTTTCCAAACAAAAACGTTCCTCCAGATACGATAAAACACAAATATCCTTCTACCAGTTCCAGTTTAATTAAAGAAGTTTAGATTAAATCGATTAAAAGACGAAAACAAGTAAATGGTCAATTACACAAGAATTAATGTCAAACTATTTATTTATTATGTATCTCCGTTACTTTGATAAAGAACCAAGTTGCCAAGGGTTTTGCCTCAATTTTTGACTAAAATTGAAGCAGCTGCTAATCCCGCTACGGAGATGGAAAAGTCACAAGAAAAGCCATGATACAAAATTCACGGCATAAATTTTCAGTAATGCATTAGTCTATGGTAATGCATTCGGTATCTCTTTAAAGTCAAGATCTTCTTTCTATGAAATCTTAAGCATTGAGACGTAAGTTTTTTATTAATTTTTGAACAAGAGGCGACTCCAATATTTTCTCAGAATTTACACCCATCCATCATTGTGGTTTTGCTTTACTATTACTAAAGACTATAAAAGGAATAAAATGATTACCGCAATAAAATTGCCAGTATAATTTATTAGCTCAATAATTGTTTTGAAAATGCGTAACCATAAAATAGATTTGAAGCTGGTATGAAGGAAAAAGATAGAGACTAGGGTATTTTCTTAAAAATATTTCTTTTTATATTTATCTATTAAAATGTTTGTAAAATAAGAAACAGCTATCGCATAAATTTCAACCCTTATGGTATATGCAAATAGTGAGCAAATAGACTTTCAGTTTCGCAGTATCACCACATAGGGTTTGTAAAAAAGTAATGGAAGCCTGATCTGGTTTCTTTTTAACAAAAATGATGACTGCGTTACCACTCAACTTTTGAATGTCCAGAAAAAGTCACCCGCCGTAAAGCACATTATATTATACTGGCAAACTGTTAAACGTGTTCTATGTCCAAAAGGATTAAAATTAAACGAGAAATATAACTTTTTTCAATAAACTCATCTACACAGTAAAACCAGCTGGAGAGGTCAAAACAGCTGATAACAGCCAATCAAAGAAACCACAAAACAACTTCTGTAATTATGGATACTATAGACGTTATTAAGGAAAGAAATGCTTTTACAGACATTCAAAAACCGAAATTTGCCTGCTCTCGTGTTTATTTATGCTTTATCAAGATTATTATCAAGTGATCGCAAGACAAATAATAGTGAAATTAAATAGTAATAGACAATGTAAATTACTAATTGTTTCAAGTGTTTAATTTTAGCAATAAGCGCAGTAACAGGCATAATATCAATATATTTACTCTCGATAACTCGCACATGTACAAGAAACTTGAGAAAACGTTTCTATATTTCGATCATTACTCAACTTATAAAGAGATTGATGAATCATCGCAAAAATGTCCCAGAGACATAGGGAATTCCCGAGTTCTCGAGGGTCAGTAAACAATGACAAACGAAAAATTAATTAAGTATAAAATATTAACATAACAGCAACAACAACGGTCGTATATATTTTATACAATGTTTTTTAGTTGATTTTATTACATAAACTTATTTTCAATGATAATTTAAAGTACTATAACATAGCTACATTTAACCAATTTTTCAAGAAACTTATCATTCCAAGCAACTGCATTTATCTCACAAGAAATTGGGTATTTACTATATAATTATAAAGCATGAAATACAGACGAGCTTGTTTATCTAATTACGCTATATAAATGGTAAAGAAAATAGCGGAAATACCTACAACTAAACAATTTTGGTTGACATTTAAAATTGGAAGAATTTTGAGCAATAATAAAAAAATTCATATTAAAATACTCATTTTGTATACACATCACTGTTTTTATTATTTAAATTATTATTAATTCCAAATTGGTCATCTTTTATTTATTGAGTAGAATATTTAGTTTTCCTGTGATATTTTATATATCAATCGAGAGCATTCATTCATAGATTTTGTACTAATTTTTAATGTAAATCGATGCATTCCAAGTTTGACTCATAACAAGTTTATTATAGCGTGCCATTGTAGATCGGGGTGAACGAAACCATGTCGACAAGTCTCCTTTGAATTAAGTGGCAATTGTTCAAAACCAAATGATTACAGACATGGTGAAAGGTATCGAATGGGGTAGAGTAGAGGAAAAAGAAGAAAACTATCACAGAACCAAGACTACGTGATTTCAAAGGGTTGCCTGTGTTACCTGAAATCACTAAAATGGATCTAGAATTCGTAACTTTGGAAAGGAAAAGCTTTGTTATGCTTCATCCGCATCTCCTGAGAGTGTATAGTCTAAAAATTGCTCCGTGTGAGGATCGAACTCTGAGACTTACTGCGCTAACGAGGCAGAAGGACCATGGCCCCCCACTTTTTTGCAAACTAAAAAAATAAAAAAATGGATTAAAAAAATAAAAATAAAAAGGGACAGTTTTCGTTGGAGAATTATTAATCACATAAAATAGAGTCAGTCGAGTGTGTCGTGAATATCATGAATGAAAATCATGCATCAAGAAATGAAGACATTGCATTGTGAATTGATTTTACACCGAAACGCGAACTTTTTATTGAAACAAGAAAGTTGTGAGATAAAATGTAAGTAAGGATTTTTATGAATATTTTCTAACGCTTTTAACTTGTTGTTTTATTTGCTGTTTAAGCAATATGGTTTTCCAACGTGCAATAGGGTTTCTTCTAATTCTTTTAGATCATGTCACTGCCTATCCACGCATTCTTTAAACCTACCGAAAAAACAAAACATAACATAACAGGTGTTGTCAACGATGGATCTTCTTCTTCAAACATTATTGTAAATAGAACTGTAAATAGTAACCATGTAAATAGTGTTGAAAAACCAAAGTCAATTGAAAAACCATCGCTATACCAGCCCACGGAGAACTTTGTTTTTCCAAAAACCTTGATAGGGAATCGTGAAAGGCATTGTCAATCCCATTGGTTTAAAACCTTCCCGTGGCTTCACTATGACGTTGAGAAAGATAGCGTTTTTTGCCATTTTTGTACCTTGCACGAGGATAAACCTTCAACGATGACAAACAAACGATTTAATTCCCTATCGATTTTAAATATTCACAAAGATATAAATGATAAACTCGATCTAGTAGACGTTGGTAATGAATGTGTCATTGTATAATAGTCGTAATCATTATTTGAGGCTTCAGATTTTAGATAACAGTTTTGAGATATCTGTTATAATTTATTTCTGTTATTTGTTCAAGAAATATGTGTATATATATATGCCTACGATGATGTATATTCTTATTTGAAACACAGTTTTTCTCTTGTTGTCGTTATGAAACTACTATATTTCCTTCATTTTCAGGCACTTTTCAACTGTAAAATAGCACATTTTTCGGGGCTTAGCCCCAAGCCCCAAGACCCCTAGCTGTAATGTTTACTCGCTTCGCTCGTAAATTTGGCCCCTCCACTTTAAAAACCGCGTCGCCGGCCCTGAAAATTGACAACAAATCCAAAACATCACTTTCTAAAAATTATATACTGCATCAAAAGTTATTACTGTTTAAAGTTCC
>JAUEKX010033299.1:0-14159 GCA_031834005.1 Dendronotus venustus
GCGATGTTATAGAGCTTCTCTTTGAATGCAATGTAGCTCGCATTAGCGTCACCTTCAAGAGGTGGTAGATTGTCACAGATCGTGGTAGAAAGACCTTTGAATTTCACCCAGTCTGCCTTGTTGAAGTTCCATCTTGGTATTGGCGAAGTTGGTGTAAACTCGATCATGGCTGGGTGTTGTATGATCGTAGGTCGATGCTGGAACCTCGGAAAGTTGTCACCGATGGTGTGAGCAGGGTGAGGCATGAAGTTGTTCGATTCATGAGTGTAGAAAGTGAGATTAGAAACTGGGTTTGTAAAAGTTTTCCACACGGCTGAGTGAAAAGTTTTTGGTAGTTTGTGGTTGTAAAGGAGATTTAGATCGGTGTTGTTAGACCAGTCGTAAAGAGGACAGGCCATCTTTGTCGTTCGATCTATAGCCCCAAGATGTGTGGTGGCAGTTAAAGTCGCTGGAGTAGATTGCACGATGATTGTAAGTAGGAGGTGGGACAATGTAGCTTTCGGTGGTTTGTACACATTGGTGATGTGGATATCATCAATGGCTATGGTTACCCACTGTGTCTCACTGTCTGCTATAGCTACTAGCTTCGACAAAGTTTGCAGTTAGGTCATTTCTGAAAAGGGTTGCAACACCATGCTTTGGGTGGTGGAATGCGCCAATGATAGAGAAACCGAAGATTTTGATCTTTTCATCAGTGGTTGAGTGTGTCTCTTGAAGTAGAATGACAGAGATAGCGTGTTTAGTGGCAATGTGTTGAATAATTTCACATTTGGCCCGAGTAAGTCGTTCTACGTTGTGTTGGAGGATATTCGGACCAGTTGGTTCGTTTAGAGCTGGCATGATTCTTTGATTGTAGTTTGTTCGTTCAGGTGTTGATATTAGTTTCCCTGATTTCTGGAATCAGGTAATTACGGGAGGGACCACGAGAAGGTTATCAACTTCCCTCCCAAAGCGATAAAAGGTCTACATAACAGTTTGAAGAAGAATGATATAAAAATTTTATTTTTATTTTTTTTAGCATGATCGAAAGAGAAGCGCAAGCAATAGAATCATATTTCAAAGCAAATTTCGAACCGAAATGTAGCACGGGAATCCTGACTATCTTTTCTAATCCTTCCTCACAAAAACTCATAAGGGAGAAGATATTCTTCCAAGAATAGAGCCCCAGAGTTTGCAAAAGGGTCAACAGGAAGAACGATGGGTTTCCGGTCTAGTCGGAATGACGCTTGCTTAAAATAGCATGACATTGCGGACATTGTTATTCGCATGGCAATTCGAGACCATGTAAAGTTTTTATTGTAAAGTTTCTTAGGGGTCGATTATATGGAACCGAGCTGGCCCGGCAAGCGGGCTGTCTCGGTAAACGGGCCAGCTCGCCTTTACTAAGAAATACAATAATTTTTGTTTTCACGATTACATGTAAACGAGCCAGCCCGTTTACCGAGCCAGCTCGTTTCAAGCAAGGCGGCAGCCCGCTTGCCGGGCCAGCTCGGCTCCATATAATCGACCCCTTAAACGAGTTTGGAGAATGTAGAATCGAGGCAAAACTGTGCCTCTTTTACTCAAACGAAAATAAGAGACTTTTCTCGTAAAGAAATGTTCAGAATTGACTTGATCATGTTACGCTATGGAAATTTCATCTACTTTGAATTGCAACGCTGCTTGCGTTGATTGTTATGCCATGTGTTTATACTCTCAACCTGTGCTGTTCTCCAACTTGCATCTTTAAGTAGTATCTCTTTATATGATTTTCAAAAAATGTTTAACATACTAATCAGGAGATATAATACGGTATAGTTATGAATTTTCCGGCCACCAAATAATGATCACTAACAAAGGGATTCCTTTTTGTGCTCGGTTTGTGGCTGACTAGTTTTGTAATAACTTTCTTCATTTCTCTTTGCATATGTTGTTAATAAAGTGCATCTCCCTCATGTATCTCTATGTTTACTACTTTCCCAACGGATATTTGGTTTACATCTTCATTACATAATTCACTCTTTTTTGTGCCATACATCTCTTACCTCGAGAGATGTGACTGTGTGATATCACAATTTACGTGTGCAACCATGTATCAATCATTAAGTAATCATTTGTATTTATGTCTTGATTAATTTAAACTTGATAGCAATCTTGATTGTCAAGTTAAGGGAGAGGAATTCAATGAAATCAATTGTTTTTTTATTTCATAAATTTTATGTATAGATGGCTCTGCAGATGACATAGTTTGTTGTCATTTCCATTCCCCTCGGGAAACGGCAGTCAACAAATTTGGTAAACAGAAGCGAAAGTGCTTGAAAACAGTTGATATCTTTTCTGCTGACATCCTAAACAAGAATAATATTTGCTTTGATAACATGTTTGATAATTTTCTATATTCAATAGGTCTAGCTAATAAACAGAATTTGACTCTTTTAGGCTATCCAGTTTGTCCACAGTCTTTTATTTAGCTCTTGAATTTAGTTTATGAAATACACCAAATATGGTTTACCAAAACTAATATCAGTTCAAAATTTTTTTATTGAAGCGCTGTTAAGACAACAATCCGGAAAACTTATGATTTAGAGTGCCTTTGTTGTTAAAATAACATCCGTTATACTTTTTAAAAGGGAAATTGTGATCGTCTCTTTGACAATTATCCAAATAATTTTATAACCACGAGTTTAACCGAAAAATGTCTGATTTACAAATTACTAAATGACGAAGATAAAATACAATACATAAAGAAGTATTATATAGATTTATTTTACTTTTTCTAAACATTTATCTCCTTCTTACAACTGTTTCTCCTACTAATTGCACTAGAGAAATTGTTGACTGCCGTTTATGCGCGCATGCGCATTGCTCACGGCAAAACAATCTTTCTTTGTTTGAAAACCGAAAAACCAATTTTTTTATTTTTTCGCTAGGATGATTCAACAAGGGTGAGTTTAGTTTTCCAAAAATAAAATTTCACAATAACAAAATTTTTTATACAGAAAACATGTCATTCAAGTCACCCCTACGATAAAAGTCACCCCCATGTGACAATACACAACCTGATTTGAACCTTATTTTTCTAAGCCACCCTGTATAATAAATGTTTTATCCTTTGTCAAGACCATTCTTTTTCTTTAACAAATAATTTCTAACATATTTTTCTTTTTACAGTTATATATATATATATAATTATAATAGAGGGAATATTAAAGTGCACAAATCTTTGCAGTCAGAAATATTGGCTAAATTGATTAAATATGTATAGTTAGAAAAATTTAATTTTTAAAATTTTTTAAAGTTTAATTTTTGGAAAGATTTCTTTGTTGCCCAGCCATAGTTGGTGACATTTTCCACTACCTTCCATATTCATATTATAAAACAGCTGGCTACATACAATTCTTACAAACAGGGATTTTCGCTGAAATAAATTTTTACATTTTGAGAAGATCTGGACAGTATATAATTCTAGTATTAAGCTAAAATGTTTCTAGAGAGTATAAAGATTTAATATTCCAGGATGTTAAGTCCCAACTTTTCATTTTCTTTTAGGAATTTAGGTGAGGTTAATGACTTCCATACAAGAATTGAGTTTGTCTTTATTATTAAGCTTAACATGTCTTTTTATGTATAAGCCCACTTCACCTCCATGAGTTTTCTATTAGATTTACCATGTGATTTATAATATATATTTCATATAATTTCTATCATAAAAAAAGCATTATAAGTAAGTAGATAGGTGAGGTCTAGTGTCGGTATCAACCGACCAACCTACGCAATGAGAGAGTCTCCCCTTTTCTTCTTGTGTTAGACCAAGGAGATTGATTTGCTGAAGTGGAGCACTACACTTAATCTCAGCTCCCATTAAAGCTTTGCTATTCATACGTTGAGTTGACGAAGGCAGGGATCAAACCTGCAACCTTTCGTTTACAATGTGAACTCTCTACCAACTGAGCTAACCTGCCATTAAAACATTTATATATGTCTGTAAAGTTCAGAAAATTTGAATATAGAGTTTCATGTTGATACTAAGATCATTAGTAAATAAATGCCTACTAGAAAGCTATTGGTTGGACAAGATCACTGTTTTTGGTAGAATAAATATTTAGAATGAATGTCATTTTTTATGTATAGTTCTATTTAAATTACAATTTCCTTTTTGTAGATAAATAAAAATGAATAATCTATTAACTGCAAAAGGAACAAAGAAATTTTTCCGCCACCTTGCAAAAACACAACCAACAGCTTTGAAAACATTAACAGCAACTGCGGCTGCTTATGGAGCGTACTATGCATACGCAAAACTTAAAAATAAAGATAAGAAAAAAATCAAAGACTTTGAAACAATCTACGAGGATTCAAACCTTAATCTAAAGGAATCTAACACATCAAGGAAAAAGCGCACACAGCTGAATAAAGAGTACTATCAGAAATTGATAAAAATATTGCGCATTATTCTGCCCAGTATTTGGAGTAAAGAGTTTGCATTTCTCACAGCACACACCATAGCCTTAATTTGTAGAGCTTTTCTTTCAATTTATGTAGCGACTCTTGATGGAAAACTGGCAAAATGCATCGTTGAAAAGAATCTGTTTCGGTTTCTATATCTGCTTACTCAGTGGATTGGGGTGGCTGTTCCTGCAACTTTCATTAACTCCTTATTAAAGTATCTTGAAGGAAAGCTATCCCTCGCATTTCGAACCCAACTTGTGAATCATGCATACAAATTGTATTTCAGTAAGGAGACATACTATAAGGTTGGCAACTTAGATTCAAGGCTTTCATCGCCAGATGAATCTTTAACAGAAGATCTTAGACAGTTCTGTGACTCCATTGCACATCTCTATTCTCACGTTACGAAGCCTGTGCTCGACATGTTGTTGGTATGTTTCACTCTTAACCAAATGTCGAAGAAAAGAGGTCAATCATGGATTCAGCCAATTAGTATAGCAGCTTTGGTGACAGTTTCAACAGGTCAAATCCTCAAGACGTGTTCACCAGCCTTTGGGAGATTGGTTGCTGAAGAATCATCCCGAAGAGGAACACTGAGGACTGTTCATTCCAGGGTCATTACCAACTCCGAAGAAATTGCATTTTATGGCGGTCACAAGGTAAGATGTGTCAATAACAAGACGAACAACAAAACTTTCATCACTGCATGCATTTTACTAAATATAAAGTTGGAATAGTATAAGACATTTTTCCTTTTTCCTTTTAAAGAAAACAAAAATTCATTGCAAGTAAATGGCCTCAAAAGGTAAAATCATCATCATGTACATATATGCTAAAGGAATATAACTTAACTTATCAACTGCTTTCGACTTATAATGAAAGCCTGGCCATAAACTCTAAGATATTAACATTGACTTACATGTAAGTTTTGCAAGGTGACATATATGGTGCATTCAAAAATTGACTTTTACGCTTTTAAAATTAAAATTTATAATAGACTTACAGTATGAAAAATGGTATCGCACTGTTAATATGTCCCTTGAAAAAGCCCACTGCCAGGGAAAGGGTTAACTTGAGTTTTTTTATCTTTTGGTTAGTTTATTTGAAAATTGTGCATGCCGAATCTCCCTCAAATGTGTATAAGAACATCACAGAGACGAAAGAGTTTGAATTCTCTCTGCACAACAGATAGTTATGTGAATTAATTAATCTGGAAGAGATTGAACAATTAGTATCCAGCAACCTCATCGAATATTAGGGCCACTATACTTGATAAATTCTACATTATTATCTTTTGTTAACAACAGTTTGTAGATTTCAACACTAAGAAATTAGATTGTGTTCCATAAAATAATACTGCTCGTTCTACTTGCTAATTCCCATAGGTCGAACACAACCTTTTAAAGAAAAGTTACCAATCGTTAGCTCAACAGACAAACATTATCCTCAAGAAGAAACTCTGGTATGTGATGTTGGAACAGTTCCTAATGAAATACGTGTGGAGTGCTTCTGGAATGATCATGGTCGCTGTACCCATCATGCTAGGGAAAGGTATCTATTAATTTCTCTTGCCTATACATTTTGTTAATAATTGTCCGACAGTTGATATTTGCAGAAGAGATCTGTATAAAATTAAATGCGTATAAAATAGTTTTTAAAAAATATATCTTTCTTCATCTTAGATGTACCGGGATCCCTTTCAGAGCAGATCAGTGAGCGAAGTCAAACGTTCACAACTGCGAGGAACTTATTGTTGTCTGGTGCAGATGCTGTTGAGAGAATTATGTCTTCCTTTAAAGAGGTATCGTGGTTTCTTCTTTTCTTCTTTTCCAAAATATTGTCCATTGAACTCATTGATTTTAGTATTTGTAATGGTTGTGCTTGTATGTCTGATCACGTTTCTGATTTTGTCGCCTGGTTCCCAAAAACACGTCATATAATATGCCTTTAAAGGCTAATTTCCGCTAAGCATAATTTTTTTCACGCGAAGCGAAATGCGTTTTTTATTTCTATTGTTTTCACAAAAATTGCTCAATCACGCGTGCCGCTACAGCGATTTGGCGAGCAAGTAAAATTCAATCCTACTCTTTCGCCGCGAAAAATTCGCAAAGCCAATCATATTACTTTGATAAAGTCATGTGATCATAGAACAACAAACAATACACGAGATGGGAAACAAGAAGACGACCTTTGTCGATAATTTAACATTTGCTCTATTTTAATCTGTTATTCTTCTTGTTTATATGTGTTTGGTGACATTCGGAGCTATCAAAAAACCTATTCAGTATCAAAAAGCTTCATTCACGTATGAGAAGGCTGAATTTACCTTTCAGGTGTCTTTCTCTAACAAGTCTTCTTACTCGCATCCTTTTCTTATTCTTTTCGTTTCGTTTCTTCCAAAGAAGATACCTTATACTTTAACTCAAATTACCCATCACAAACAACAAACTAACTTTCATTAAAAAAAAAAAGAAAAAAGACGCACCAAAAGGCGCGCTCACAATTTCTATTTGTAGTGGAAAATTAAACAGCGAAAAATTTCGGGAGAAAAAATTCGCTTAGTGGAAATTAACCTTAAGGCATATAAGCTTCATTAAATCAACAAATAGATTAATACTATACTACAATTGGCTTATTATCCATTTCATATTTTCAGATGTCTTCTTTATTTTTGACGTCTAATAATTTCTATTGATTATATTCATGCCGATAGATTATTGAGCTTGCCGGATACACTGACCGTGTTTACGAAATGATCAGCGTGTTCGAGGACATACACCGAGAACACTACATTCGTCTACCGTCCTCGAAGAGTCAGCAGAGTCTGGAAGACAAACTAGAAGATGCATTTGAAGAGCATACAGTTTTCTTGCATGGACAAGTTGTCTCCTTGCAATCACTTCCCAGGACCACACCCACGTATACAGAAGGTGATATTGTGTTACGGCAAGTTCCAATCATAGCCCCAAGTGGAGATGTTGTTTGTCCGAGTCTGACTATAAAGGTTTGTTATTTGCAGTAACAGCAATCTGTTAATTTGTCTGGAAATTACCCTTTTGTTTGTTTTTAAACGCAAAGGGAAGACGCCTTTCTCTTTTACGACTATATCGTATCTTTATATGATCGCTCTTCGGTTCTGCAATCCTTCAATATTCTGTCGTTTTGTACCTTCACGTTTTGATATTGATTTCAAACAAGACTGACTTAGGAAAGAGAGAGTCTGTTATGCTTGGAGACTAAAAAAAAAAATTTTTTTTGCCGATCAAAACACGTATCTAGGTTGCAAAAACATTTGCCGGCCTACGTCTGGTTCACACCGGCACTTTTCTATTGGATTAAAAGTCTTATTCAGAATGAAGCGATCTAACTAATTATGTTGCTTGGATATCTTTGGATACTCTTCATGGTTGAAAACCATTGAAATTACACTATCACACGTATAGCTGCAAACTCTTTGTTATACCAACACTGTTAGTTTTGTTACCAAATCCCACCCACAACCAGAAGAATATGCAGCTTTTCATATGAATCGATACCTATAGTATATATATATGTATCTGTTATTATTTTATACTATTTTGTTTTTATGTGCAGATCAGTCCGGGTACGCATTTCCTGATAACCGGACCAAACGGATGCGGGAAGAGCTCTTTGTTTCGGATTCTTAGTGGGTTGTGGCCGGTTTACGGTGGTGAATTGTCTATCCCGTATCCGTCTGATACATTCTATATTCCTCAAAGGTGAGATCACCATCATTTATTTTGTGAAATTTCCATAAAATGTATTACTGTGTATATGCTGTCCTTCGTGCTCATCGCGTACAATAATAACAACCCATCTATGGGCGGTTAAAAAAAGAAGAATGTAGATACAGAATTACTATTTTATATATATTATGTATATTATATTATTACATGTTATCAAATATCTGATGAACATGGATAATTTCATAATACATATATATACTTATACTTATATATACTGTATGTATATATATATATAATCAAGACCAAAAAACTCAAGATTATAACTTAGCTTATAAAGGCATTTTTTTCGGAAGACCAATCTCGAGATCTCGCGTTCTATTGTTCCCATTGTCTAAATGTCTCCCGCCCGCCGCCCTAAAAATTTTCTTTCTAGATTTTTTTTTCTGGAGATTGTGTTTTTACTGAAGAAAGTAAAGAATGTGACTTTTTGTGGTGTTTCTCCCATAGGCCATATATGACATTGGGTACTCTACGAGACCAAGTGATTTATCCCGATACTATTGGTGACATGAAGAGGAAAGGTTGGACTGATGAAACGTTAGAAGGGGTTTTAGAGATGGTCTTTCTGAAATACGTCGTCGAAAGAGAAGGAGGTTGGTTTGTTTACATAATTATTTTTACAAAAAGTTCCCCTATAAAGTGATTAGATGGCTTGGGTTGCTCCAGGTTGTATTGAAATCTTTTTTATTTTTTTCTTGTCATTTTTTTAGATGAGCATACACGAGCTGACTTCGAAGGTTTTACAGACTTAAAATAAAAAAAAGACACTGTTCATTTAATTACATGTAAACATTCTTTTTCCAGGATTCGATGTTGTCAGTGATTGGATGGATGTGTTATCAGGTGGTGAGAAACAACGAATGGGGATGGCCAGAATGTTTTACCACAGGTACATAATATGTCCACATTCAGGGGGATGTTTCACACTGTGAAAATTGTGATTTCACAACGTTGTATCCCTGGTATAATTCGTAGTCAGGGATAAATCGGGAAATTTTATAACAAAATTGAGGATAAATCGGGAAAGTTGACTCGAAAATTTAAAGAAAGAAACTTGGAAATTTCACACAGTGATTTGAAATCCAAAAACAAAATGGTCCTGATAGCGAAAGATACGAGTGCTAAAAGGAAATTCATGGAATGAAGTTTTTATAATGATAGAGGGGTTTATTTTATAACGAAAAGAAGCTATGGAATATAATATAAAGAAGTAAAAAGTTTGCAACATCACTGGTTCATGTTGCTTTTTTGTCTTTGCTCAACTTACCTTATCAATAACTTTTTTTTTTTTTAACGTGACAAATATTTAACGTGAATCTTATCCGGTATCGTCATAGTTAATATATATATACCTCTTTCTCTGTCGCACACGTCCCAAAAGACACATTAAAACTATGTGTAAATTTCCATTGTCAAGACGCTTTCTTTTTGCTGATATCTTTTGTAAGGTGTCACGTTGTTTGTGTGTGTGTGTGTGTTTCTTGTCTTTAACACAAGTTGGCAATGACCCGCGTAATAGACATTATAAACTCGGTTGAATGGAATGGATTCAGTTGTTGTATTTTTTATTTATTTTGCCTCAACTAAACAAAAATGCAGAAATATTTACAAGCCGTTTTAATAAAATTAAGATGAGATTATGGCGCAAACCCAGCACCTTTAATAGCGAAAACCTTTGATGCAGACATTTGTTTGAGTTTTTGTTTGTTTTTGGATTAGTTGTTAATATTGTGTTTTTCTTTTTTTCTTCGAAATACATTAAAGGAATTCCTGCATAGAAAAAAAGGAATTTTTATATTATATAGGCCTCAAAAACTTAACTGAACTTGGCCTGGCTGAACCCGGCTGGTTGAATAGTACAGAAAATGCCCCTTGAGCCTGTTTTGCTTTTGATGTACTTTTTTATGTAATTTCTCAAATTGGTGCATATCAATAAATCAGCGAGGAAGAAGCGGGAAATAGCAAACGAACAGTGATAAAAAACAGAATGCTCTTGGAATTTTTGTAACTTGTATATTGGAAATAGAGTGATTTTATTTTAGGTTGATTGCGTTTGTTTGATTTCTAGACACTAAAAATTATCATAATCTTTATACGTTGAAAAAAGTATGTGCATGAATCCCTTTACTTAATTAATTATTTTTAGAATGAATGAATGAAACCTTTTAAAGGTAAATCCCTTTAAAATGTTTGTGTTGCATGCGCACGTTTACGCGCTACACAAAAAGGGGAGTGGACACGGCATGTCACATACTCGCTTTCATTTTTAGACCCAAATTTGCGCTGTTGGACGAGTGCACCAGTGCTGTTAGTATTGACGTGGAAGGGAAGATTTACCAAGCTGCTAAAGATAATGGTATCACTCTGCTCACCATCACACACCGTCCGTCTCTATGGTAAGTCATTCTCACACTCTTCATTCGTAATTATATAAGCGAAATAGTTTCACCAAGCACGGAACCTGAACATGTTGTTGTTTCTGATAGTCCTTCGAGACTAGTTAAAAGTCTCTTCATGCTGCAAGACTTTATCATTATAGATTCATGTACACAGATCTAAAAAGTAAAACTTTATCGCTTTAATTTCCTTTTTTTGCTTTTTTTGAAGGCAATCGCAACTTAAATCTTTGTAATTGCATTTAAAAAAAATTTTAATGGTTTTAGTTGCTTCTTTTGTTTTTGCTAGCAACTTGTGAGAAGCACTTTACAAGTTTCTATATATTCTCGTTATCGTTTGTTCCTGTTAACACGAGAAACGTTATGTGCAATCTTTAACAATATTTTCGTTGCGTTTTAACAACAATATAAACATTCATTCCATTACGATCTGTAAATTCGTTTCTTTATCGTTTTCTGGAAGGTAGAGTTTGGAAACATGATTTGAAACAAATTTGTGTCGTTTTAGCTAGGGGAAAAATCCAATCAATTTCGACGAAAAGCTTTCACGTGCGAGAGCTCGTCATAATTACTTTTCTCTCATCTCCCACCACGTTGTGTGTTTTGCGTGCGCTCACGCGTGTACAACGCTAAAGTTATGCGTGCAGCACGTAACATTACAAACTTACAGTTGTGTCATCGTGTGATCGATCGGTACTCGTCGTCACCACGTTATGTAACTTAATTTCGGTGTTGTTTTAAATAGGAGAAGTAATGACACACACTCATCAGCCAAAATATCTCGGTAACCGCAAATAGGTTGTTGTTTTTTTCCTTCTGTCACATCATGTTCGAGTGTTTAACGTCTCCTGATTCTCGTTGTAAATAGTAGAACAGAAATATCTCCATTTTCTCTGTTGTACTCTAACTAAGTACAGTTTAGTCGCGGTAACTCGAACTGTTTTTGAATCCCTCTTCAATCCTCACCAAACATTTCCCAATAACTCCGATAGATTACTCGAACAATTTTCTTGGAGATTTGAATTTGATTTCAAGAGTACACACTGTACACAACCGGTGCGCTAGAAGGTTGCTTTACCCTTTGGTATTTTGGTATTTTGAACACCATCTTTTGCATGCACTTTCCAGTTCGTTACTTGAACTATTCAGCTTTTCAAATATTTTAACTTTTAAACCCCATCTTTTATGGGGTACCATGGATGGGGTTTAAACGTTAATGGTGCGAAATCTAAAGTCATGTCTCCAGGACAAGCAAGTGCAAGACTTGAGAACAAAGTTGATTTTCCTTGGTTCTGTAGTGCCCAACTCGATCCCCAACTCAAGTGATGATGTAAGGAGAAGGATCGATCGCTTTAGCGTCTACTGCTTTTGGTAGACTGAAGAAAAACATTTGCAATAACAGAGAGATTTCAAACTCTCTCAAAATAAGACTCTTGAGACGTTGATTCTTCCTATTGCAACTTATATATCGGGAACATGAATTGTTAAGGTCGAAGATGAGCAAAATCTCCAAGTATTTGATCTATGTCCAATACAGCCACTGTTTTTATGACTGTAAGTATCTTTTGCAGATATCAGAAGTCGACTTGGTCTGAAGAACAGAATTATTAATATTGTACTACAAAGTAAGACCTCCAAAACGTTGGACAGACATAATCCAGAAAGACATTGTATCTGATGGAGAAATAATGCTTAAACTAACCAACTATTTTGAACTCCAAATGGACAGTGAATAGCACATTGACATTTAAAGTTTGAAGCAGAGGGGAATTATGGATCGAAATTTGTCGATGAATTAAATAATATTACCATCATTTATAAAAAACTGCACTTGTCTCAATGAAAAACTAATGTTTCCAAAGGAGACCAGGTTTTTCGGATTCCAGATGGACAGTCAAGTGACAATTGGCGTTTTAATAAATTCATAGTAATGAAAGATTGTAAGAAGGCTGTGAAAATAAAAAAAACATGTACGTGAATCAAAACACGCGTATATGACGTAAGAACATGTCTATCAATTAGTTTATCGCTTGAAACGCTGTTATAAGAAAAAGCCGTCGAATACTACATTATATATAAGTACAATCAAAACAAGTACGCATATGTTGTATAAACACACTGTCAACATGCATTATAGTCTGCGAAATTCCATTATACGATAATTGCAAAACAATTGAACAGCTTTATATATTTTCTACTGGTGCGTCAATCAAAACATACATTATATAAAAAACTTATCGTTTATGCTATGGCCATCTTTTCGCATAGATAGAACAGAGGCGCTATTATAGGGTATCAGTTCAAGAGATCTCAACAGAAAATGAATGCCCCATGTCGTGTGATTTTCACCTTAAAGAAGCTGAAAACTGTGTTACCGTCACTGAAGCCCGCTGTCGAGTAATCCTTTAGGAGATGTGTTGTGTACAAAAATAAATGTCCGCGATGTCAATCGTGCTATATCGGTTATACGTGCCATAGTATCGTCTCCATATCCATCTCATCACACGAATAAAGGAACATCGTTCACCTAAAGGTTCACATGAATGCCTGCTCACAAATGTTATCAACTGACGACGTTGAGATCGTTGCGTCATCCACAAAATCTGAAAAACATTTAATGACTCTCGAGGCACTGCTCCTATACCAATTAAGACCGAAATTAAACACGAGGGACGAATACAGCAGTCACGTGTTGACGCTGAAATTTTAATTTTGCTTTATTGAATATTCTCCTGTGATTTGCATTAATTTTGCAACGTTTCAAACAGTGTTTTGCAATTTCTTTCAGTTGTGATTTGTTTTTAGAGGAATAATGTGGATATGTTGATTGATACAGTTATCATCTATTTTTAACAGATTTTTTAAATTCTTGTTTTTATTAATTTAGACCTGAACATGATATTATAAGATCGAAATATATTGTTAAAAAATAATAAAATATGATACCATTGTTGGTTCTTATTAAATTTATTTATTTATTTCCAATATCTATAGGTTATATTTTAAGGATTTTATCAATCTACTTCTGAGTGATGATTGAAATTTAGTCTGGCAAGCTCATGAATTGTATTCACTGCCACAGCCTGTATGTAACGATGACAAACAATTCCTCGAATCCATCGATGAGTTAATAATAGTTGTCACAGCATTTAACTGTGTCCCGACTTGATTGATTGATTGGTTTATTGGTTGAGGAAAAAAAACATAAATATTTGTTGAGCATGCGTCATCAGATGAGTAAACACGACAGTACATTTGGACGTTTTTTGTTGTTGTTTTTTTGTAAACAATTCACGTAAACCTTTTCCCATAATTCACCTGTTACATATTAAATATGCATTTACACGGATCTCTCGTGCTCTACAAGCTTTCGTAACACGTGGTTTCTAGTGATAAGGTTCACATAACAAACAGCCGAATTGTATTCAATTAATTTTGATATACTAACTTTGATAAATACTGGTAGCTTTTCAAACAAAAGAGAGGTATAGTTTAACCCTTTAAGTGCCAATGTTATGTATACGTGACATCTGGGGTCAAAAATACCGTGTCTGCTTCTGGGAGCCGT